>VFXL01000304.1:0-300001 GCA_009761765.1 Phenacoccus solenopsis | reverse complement strand
ACTTGCTCATTCCGACATACGAAAAAAATCACTTAGGCATTGCCTACATTAAGATTTTTAATTATGAAAAGACAAAATATAAAAAAAATAATGGATTTTATTAAAAGATATAATAAATTAAAAACAAATAAAAATGCAAATCGGTAATAGAAAAATGAACTCACCCAAAATTGGCATCAACGATTATACGTATCTTGTAAGAACAATCGAATAAAAAGACTCACTACTAAACACAACGATCACAACACTAGCCTTTGAAAAGAAAAAACCTTTATTTTCAGTACGAAAACACGATACGTGGCCACTCGATAAATCACAAATTGCCGAACCCGCTCACAAATCACAGTATAACGGAAACAAAAAATAATAAAAATTTACAGAACGGATCTACCGAACAATTTCACTACTTAAAAAACGACGGAAGAAGAAAAAAATACGATAAAATTACGTAAAAAGCGCAAAATCCGACGATTAGAAAATTAAAATAATAAATAAAAATCACGATCGGCTAAAAAAAATCTTCCAATGATGAACAAAACATAAGTAATCCCACAACGTAGAATATTGAGATATTCGAAACAACGAAAACAGCACAACACGTTAACAACCACCAACGCTACTCGGAACGCAATGAATGCGAGAATGAGAAACCTGCTGAAGCAAGCCGCCTGCCGCACAGCGATCTTCCTCCCCACCACTTACGCATATCAACAAATAACTATTACAAGTGTTACCACACCATAACGAAAATTCTCACACAGCATGTTTTTGAATACCGCGAGGGGGGTCGCAGGTGTGTTACGCAATTATGACGCGAATTTGAGGAAAGACGAGATGATAGTGGAAGCTGGAAGAGGAAATTGAAATTATTCGTAAACTTTTAACGTTCTTTTTTCAACCATTTAAACATATTCAAGTACCTAAGTGATATTAATTTGATTTTGATGAAATTGAGAGGAAATTTGCAATTGAATTTCTTTATCTATTATCGCCAGTCATTCGCAAAGAGATATTTTTTAATAATAATAATAATAAATTCGTCATTGTATTTATTTATTTATTCATTAAGTATAGGTAACTGTGTAGGTGTACCTACCACCTACTAGCCCAACAAGAAAGAAGGAAAGCTTGCATCCGGACTTTTTTAGAGAACCAATTACACACCTTAGAAAGGACATGATAGGTGTATGTCGTTATAAGTACGAAAAAAAAAAGTTAATAAGTTACGCGAATTTACGACCTTTACGACTTTTATCTTCCCTTTCTTACAAGACCCTAGTTTTCGTTATGGGACCCTGTTTATTTCTTAATTAAATGGCTTCTATCATGCATCAAATGAAAATGATTCTGTTGAATAGGCATAACTTCAATTCTCATGATAATTAATAAAATAGGTTTGTTATTCGTATAGGTATAATTTTAGGCAATAAATTTGACATAGGTATTCTAACTACTTTATTTTTTGGTAACAGACTTCTTTTCCTTCATTTCCAATTTTAAGGATTCCAATGTCAAGTGATGGTTAATTTTCGAGTTACTGACCTCATGTAAATTAATAACATACAAAACCTAAAATTTAGTACCTATGCATCATCTATGTGATGAAATTCTAATTCTTAAATGAAAATTAACGGTATTAAATTACTACACACAGGCGTACATCTCATAAAATTAATATCTTCTGTTTCCTAGACATTTTGTATGCGACGCTTGCAGGTTTTAGGATCGCTGCTTGGGAGGAGGGGGTTCATTTCCATAAAGTCAAGTGGAAAAGATAATAAATTGTTTAAATTACCAAAACGTTATTTAAACACCTAAAAGAAAAGAAGCTCTTGGTGGGGTTAAACATTTAAACCCCCCTCCTAAAACCGGCTATGATGCGACAAATTAATAAAATTCGTTTAACAAATAATTTTCAGATTCAAACATTACCCATATATCTCATACACGATGATTTTAGTAGATCTGGCCTACTGATAACATCACTCATTCATGATTGAGGACTGAGTAGCATACACTCTCATTCAGAAGTGCAGAGTACACTCTTATTGGTTTGAGCTGGAGTAAAAATGAAGTGCACTCCTAATTTTCGCGAAACTTCTGCACTGAAATAAAAATGAAGTGTGAGAATCACTTTCACTAAAACCTTACAAATTTATCTCAAAAAATTATAAATCAAAAATTAAATCAAACAATAATATTGAAAAGGAATAAAGTTAAAGTTCCCTATCACGTTGTACCAACGAAAAGTGTACACATCCATGTTTGAAAACAAAATATTTGTTTTACGTAAATAAATTATCACATCATCACTGATACTGTTGCTACACTCAATACATTTTGCAAATGAATACTTCTAACTTGAAAGTAAGATAAAGGAAGAGTTAAAAAGGAGTAAAAACTAAATGTGAAAGAGTACTAACGATGCGTGTAAGTACTTTTTTTTTGGAGGAAAAAGAAATTGCGAAAAAAGTGCATGTCATTGGGAATGCACTCATATTTTTCAGGACTGCGTCCATTACTATGTATCATCATTATCTTGAGCAAGAGTGATTCATTTCTGCCATCCGTTGAATTATCAGTTCCCATTAGAAGTGTACTCCTAATATACGCAACACTCCTTACTTTTTAGATATGTTTGGTTGGGAGTCAACGAGTCATAAAATAAGTAGATAGGTACCTATAGGCTTGTAGGTGAAAATAGAATTTTGAATTTCATTTCTACTGTATCTATGTATATGACATAGGTATAACTAAATGATGTATATGACTACCAGTATGATGTTGAGTTTAATGAATTAAAAATATCGATTGTATTCTAAACCGTCTCAAGCTATAATTCTGATCAGTACCGGCTTTAGGATCGCTGCTTGGGGGGTTTCAGTTCCATAAAGTCTAGTAAGAAACATTACAAATTGTTTAAAATTACCGAAAAGTTGATATGAACCAAAAAAGTGCTGGTGTTATTTCCGCTTATTACATTTTTAATTAAAAAAACACCCATCTCGATAGTTAGACACCCAACCCCCCCCCCTCCTGAAACCAGCTATGGTTTTGATATACTTTTAATATCCTGATGTATGCATATTACAATACGATAGAAAATGGAAACGTTGAATTATCTATCATACTGGTAAGTACCAACAAAAATATATAATAAAACTGATATCAACAATTTTCTTGAAAACTACCGATACAGTTGAAAATTTAATGAAAACAAAAAATAAGCGAAAAGAAGACACTTTTTGTTTTGAAAAAAAATTAGAAAATGAAAGTACATAGATATATCTTTCAGGAACCTGTTCAAGCCTACTTCACCTGATAAATTTCTTCCATTTACTTCCCTCATTCGCGAACAAAAATACACCTTCAGTAATAATCCGAATGTTTATATTTTTTAAAAATTATACATCATTATCATCATACAAATACTTAATACCTACGTGTAAGTTAAGCGAACAGTGATAAAGCGCCGATAAACCTACAGTTTCTTTTAAAAACAAAATTACAATAAATACAATTCCTTTTCAAATATAGAAAATACGTACGTACAGTAAATAGCTGAAAAAACTCAGCTAATACAGTAAAAATAAAAGGAGAAGAAAGAAGAAAAAAATAAACCAAAAATATACACGTTATACAAAACACAATTGGGACGCCAAACAAGGAAAAAATTCAATATAAATAATCTCTAGGAAGAAAAAAAATTGTCTACATCATGTACAAAAAAAAAGTAAATAATGTATCGAACCGTATGCAAAAATTCGGTCAGGTAATTAAAATAAAAAGAAAAAAAGAATAAATGGGTAAAACGTAAACAACGAAATAAATCTATAAATTGTTTGAGGTTCAAGGAAAAAAAAAAACTAAACAACATCAAGTAGGCCCAACACTCTTAATTCAATATACAACACCATAAAATTCATTTTTTAAACGAGGATGTTTTAAATAACGAAGAACGAGACGAAAGAAATGCACGCCCAATTTACAAAACCCAAATACCGAAAGATTTGTACATCGCTTTGAAACGCTAATTTCACATCCTCGTTATTAAGTTAATAACACGCCGAATCGATACGTTGAATAAATTTCCAATTCGAGTTAATTTATAGGAGTAAAATTTGCTATACGAACTAAAAAAAACTTCTCTTAATCGATACTTTGGTATTCGTTTAATTAAAAAAAAAAAATCAATAAAAAAATTAAATAAATAACGGGTTCGTATTCACAAGAACAAGGAGAAAACATACTACCATTACATAACCGCAAAAAACATCGTATGTATAAAAATACAATTAAAATAAATAATTCGATATAACACAAATGACAAAGAAACAAACGTGTCGCCATACTTCCATGCTAAATCCACCGCGTGAGCGGATATAATAAAAAAAAAAGGGGAGGGGAAAATAGAATAAAGAATAAAATAAAATTTCACGTATAAAAACAAACAATATTTAACAAATCTAAGCATCCAAGTCATCTTCACGTTGACTGGAAAAATAGGACACAAGTCCTCCGAATTCGCCACTCGGTTGCTCTTCGGTGGCGGTATTCTCTTCTTCGTATCCAGCGGCCTGGAACTGCGTACCGGATTCACCATCGTTACTAGACGTAACGGTCGTATTGCACTCCTGGTACTGGAACCCAGAATCGGAGGACGAGGCTGTAACCGTCGTCGCAACGTACTCGCTCGAACTAGCGGTAGTAGTGGCGCTGGAAGCCGAATACGATATACTCGACGACGTCGTACTCAACGGCGGCGGCGGCTGAGTAGAGGAGGCGACTCTGGAAAACGGCGGAGCGGTGTAGGCCGACGAAGCTGGCGGTAACGAAGGCTGCGACGGATACGAGTTAGGAACGCCGGGCGCAGCTGCGTAGTAGGGTGGCGCGCTATATGGAGCTGATGACGCCGAAGACTGCGCCGTTGGTAACTGTTTGATATGCAGCGCTTGGTAGGCTGACGTGGGTGCAGTGACCGTTACCGTCGACGGAGGTTTCGTGGTCGGAGAGGAGATGGTGGATGGCGTGGTCATGGCGTACGAGGTCGCGATGCTGGAAGGCGGCGTCGGAGCTTGCGAGGATATGGGGCCGGCGATTACGGTGTTCGTGGTCACCGTGACCGGTCTGCTGGAGGCGGAGGGTGAGCCGGTCGATGGAATGGGTTGCGGGTACATGGAGTGCGGTAGGGGTTTCTGGGCGAAGGCGAACTCCGGTCTTGGGTTGAAGGTGCGCGGTACCTGACTAGTTGGCGCGTAAGAGGTAGCTTGGTAATACTGCTCGACGGGCTCCTTTTTGGACGCGCCGGCTTCCGTATGAGGTGGCGTACCGCTGGGTGATGGTCGAGATTGAGTTGGCATCGAGTTATCGCTGTTGTTGATCGGTACAGCGCTTCCGCCCGACGGAGACGGATCTAGAGGTAGAGGGCCGGGGCCGTGCATCATCGAAGGCGGGCGCCCGAAACGCATCATATTTTGGTTCGGATTCGGCTGTCGCATTCTAGTCGGCGTGATTTTAACGCGCTTCGACGGATTACCAACGCTCACCGTTACCGCGGTTTGGGTGGTAGGCGGCGGAGCCGTCGACGGTGGCGGTCCGGCCGCCGGATACGGTACTCTAGGTACATTGGGATAGTTGGCAAAGGACGTAGGAGGCGATGGACTGTTGAATGAGGACGTAGGCGGTGGTCGCACCACGTTCATGTCGCCGGGCAAAGGTTTCAACATATGCAACGGTATCATTTCGTCTTGCGGCACCGATTCGCGTTTCATACGTTCGATTTCCAGTTGCTTCTTGCCCCTTCCCCGAGGCCGGCGCTTAGGCGAATCCGCAGTCGACTCTATCATCGAATTAGGACTCGCCAGAACGGCCGAGCTGACCGTTGTAATTGGCGCTTGACTCATCGGCGGCATTGCATTCGGCGCCATCGTACTCGGAGGCATCACATTAGGCGGTATTTGATTACCGGGCATCGCACTAGGAGGCATCGAATTAGGTGGCACACCCGCAGCCATAGCACCATGAGCCATTCCACCGGGTGGCATAGCATTAGCGGGTATTCCGCCTGGAGGCATTCCGCCGGGAGGCATTCCACCAGGAGGCATTCCGCCTGGGGGCATCGCGTTAGGCGGCGGCGGTCCCCTCATATGCATACCCGGCGGCATCGGCATCACACCTCTCGGCATCATACTCGGCGGCATAGGTCTCGGAGGCATTCCCGGCCCCATCATAAAAGGTGGCGCAGGCCTACCCAGCATCGGTGGCATCTGTTGGCCATCCTGTCCGTACAATTTATTCGGCGAAACTACTCTCAAAGGATGCGTATATTTATCCCCCTCCGGCCCCATCTGCCCTTCGGCATCTTCGTACACTATACCCACGTCCGAATACGACGGAGGCGCGCCACTCGGTAAACCGCCGATATTGGTAAACTGGCCATCACCGGCCATCGGTGGCATCATCTTACGCACCATCGAGACCGAATAATTACTCATCTGCGGTATACTCTGCGCCATCGACTGCATGCCTTCCAGGCTCGCGTTAGTCGGATCCACCTTCTTCAGAATCAACTTATTATCGCTTTTCATCGTACTATACATTTGTACGTCCTTTTTGGGCGATTTTTTAGCCTTCTTGCCTTTATCGGGGGTGGGTACTTCGCTGGCATCCGATTCGACGCCCACCTCCGGTACCGCGTTTTCTAACGCCGATGCCGGTTTTTGATTACGCGCATTTTCCCCGTTACCGCTCTTACTATACGTACGTATCACGCTCGTATTATTGGCGGCGATCAGTTCGTGTAAGCTAGACGAGCTGTTGGTAATCTCGTTGGATTTTTCGATTAAAGCGTCCGTTTGGTCGTCGGGTCCTTTTTCCGATTGAGCTGAAATTAAAACCTCGGTTAGTCTCAGCGAAAAGTTTACTCGAAGCCACGAATATCCATATTTAGCTTACCGTCATGGTCTTCGCCATTTTCGTTTAACACTTCTTCGGTTCCAGGTTCTTCGTCTTCGTTGACGTAATCGTCGTCGTCGCTGAGGATCTTTTTGGACTTCGATATCGCTTTCGCAGTCTCCTGCGCAAAATAAACGATATTTTAGAAAGGTATTTGAGGCGAGGCATATTTTTCGCTTTCGTGACACTTACTTCTTCGGAATCGGAGCCCAGGTTTTCTAAATAATTGATTTTCTTGCCTCTAGTTCTACGTTGCGGATAATCGTCTTCGCTTTCCTCCAAACCGTAAGTAACCTAGGTGTGAAATCGTTAATTAAATTTTTTAAATCCCATGATGATATTTTTCAAATCTACACAATTACACATATAGAGTGCGCGTGAAGAATGAGTTCGTGTGCGACCAAGACTCATAAGTGCAGAATACATCTTCATGGATATCGGAACAATTTTTGACCACATTTTTATTTTCATTATTATCATAATTATCTCAATAAAAATAGATAAAAGGAAATTATAATTTCTTCATTACCAATTTATACGAAGAATCAAGATGCGCGAAAGAATATTTTTTCAATTTGAGGGTGGAATAAAGAATTTCATATATTGAAAAAAACTTCACAAAACAATGTTTTTTTTTTTTTGCTCATAGCAAATCTTCTTACAGAGTGCCCAAAATGCAATACCCATAGACAACGGCTTCTTTTACCCAAATCCCTCTCTGATCTACTTAAATATTCAGAATCCATCATCCAGTCATTTCTCAGATTTCTCACTCCAACTAGCCTCCTTAAACAGGTCTAGATGCATAAGCACGCTCCTCCAGCCTCAGTGGCTGTACACGGCACTAATAATAATTATAAT
Organism: Phenacoccus solenopsis; assembly: GCA_009761765.1. Taxonomy (NCBI): domain Eukaryota; kingdom Metazoa; phylum Arthropoda; class Insecta; order Hemiptera; family Pseudococcidae; genus Phenacoccus; species Phenacoccus solenopsis. The sequence goes on along the minus strand of VFXL01000304.1, from coordinate 292,186 downwards.
TTGAAAAAAATCACAATTGATAATTTTTTATTTCATCATACACACACTTTATATTTTTATATGAATGGAACGTTTGATTTTAAAATTACAATCAGTCATTTAGGGAAGAAAAAAAATTTGAAACAATTTTTATTAAGGCTATTATTTACTGCTCTACGAACAATAAATTTCAACCTTATGGTGAAAGTCACGTGACCGTTTTTAACCAATCACATTTCGAATTTTGAACCCTGACCCGCTCCCATCCGAATTTAGATGCACTCTATCACTATCAATTTTTTAAATTTTAAAATTTTTTTTTTGTTGAGGTGTTTGTAAGTGAAAGACGAAGACGCATATGTGTCAAATTTTTAATTAATTGTTTCTGAAAGAAGTTATAGCACGCTCAAGATACGCTCGCTCATTACACCCTTCCTAAAAAGTAATTAATTTTTCAAAAATGTCTCAACAGTCACGTCTTCTTTGAACATTAATAAATGAAACAAACTAACCCGAACTATTCAACTGCAATATTCCTCGAAGATATAGTGCATCTAAATCATCTCTTTAATTGAACTTTTCTGTTATCAGTTGTAAACAGAGAGAATAGCCTTAAATGTGATTTAAATGAATAATGTTATTATTTTATTCGAATGAATCAAGAGTTGAAAAAAGATCAAGGTCACTATAAGTTTAGGTTATTATTATTATTTCGCAAATTCAATGATGCTTTGAAAACCCTTGAAAAATATAAATAATTGAACTCAATTCCTTGAACTTTCGAAGTAGTAAAATCGATCATGAAGTTTTCATTTTGATGATAAGGTAGCAATTCGTACTTCTTTTTAACTTTTAATAAAAAAATTAGCTATTCCAATCTACTCGTATCTCAATTGCCAATAAGAGCTGGAGAGGAGAAAGAGTTACGATATCTTTTCATTTCACACCATTCATAGTCATATCGCAAATATCTAACTGTTACCTTCATTATAAATATTTTCACGCCAAATTCGTAGCACTAACACCGTGGATTATTGGAGTTGAGTTTTCAGTAGATAATGTAGATTATGCTATCAACTTCTTATTTATAGGCCACATACGGTACCGAGTATGACCCTTCCTCCCCCCCCCCCTTAGCCTTTTCAAAACCCTATAAGAAGGTAAATGTAGGATACGTGAAACTTCTTGATCTAAGGAATCACAAATGTTTTCACTTATCAAATTGCAGGAATTTAAGGCTCCATTTCGGCCCAAATGCAACAGGTATATTCGAGACCCATACAGTTTCAAAAAATTTCCTGAATTCTTTTTGCTTATAAAAAAAAACAACTCCTTCAAATTCACTCAAGAATTTGAAATTTGATAAATTAGTTATTTAACCCAACTTAGTTGTATGAAACTGTAGTATAAAATTTTGGGTTTTTTGTTAACACCCTCCCCCCAATCACGAAAATAATCCTGTTCCGTTTCCTCTACAACATCACGTGTTTATCTTCAGCAATTCTACGAGCTCATATTCATCAAATATGAGAACTCAGAAACTCTCCAAGTCTTCCTCAAATTTTGGTCAATAACCCATCCACCTCCCCTCCAACATCAAGTGCAAAGTGAATAAGGGATATAGTGTACTTCGCATTTCCAATAATCATTTGCATCAGTATTGATCATATTTTTACCAATGTGAGGCTCCTCAAGCCTTCCTCAAATTTTGACAATCCATCATTTTAGATCCATTTCGATCCCAAATTCAAGAAGTCACATTCCCGTTATCAATGAACCCTTATTAACCAATTTTTTCGTATCTCTCCTTACGAGGAAGAAAAACTCAAAAAACTATCCTCAATTAATAATAATAAATCGTCCTATTACTCAATGCATTGTCTTCAATATCGTGTTACTAACCAATGATGACAGGTGGAAAAAATGTATTGCAATATTTTGGCGAGAAATTCAGTGAGCAATAATTTTCTTTTTATATTTACCTTTAATTTATTTTTTTTTATTTTAGTGAAGTTTTTAGCATGTGGAATATTTTTTTATAAGTTTTTTTTTATTTAAAAGATTTGATAATGGAAATAATTATTATAAATTTAATAAATATTTTTTTTTTTTTAGATTGGTTTATTTAATTAAAATTTTACAAAGCTTGAATTCTCTAGGTCGATTTGGTGAGGAGGTATGGAAGTTTCATGAATTATGAATTCTTTGTACTCATTTCCCCTCAAAAAATGGATTTTCGCTCCAATTCCCATCCTAATTCACTTGGGAAGCCCAAGTCAGAATACATAAGTCACTTGGGCTCATTTAATCATACGACACAGAATAAAAAATATTCGACCATTAGTGTACCCCCACCACATTTTGAGGTCAAAAACTACTATTCCCCTACAAAATTATGTGTAAAAATGAATTTCTGGTAAACGCTTTCAATTATTTTAATTATTTGTTTTTTGTAGGTATTTGTATAATGATATGTATTATTCAGTGGCGTATTTAAGGGGGGTCCAGGGGGTCTGGACGCCTCCTTGGGATTTCAAAAATAGTACTTTTGCCATATACAAATAAGGAACAACGAAAATGTAATATGCAAATAATCAATAGTAATAAAATCGCAAAATTAAAAAATACGAGTACACAAATATTAATTTTACGCCATCAACTCATTTTAAGCCTACCTAACAGATTTTTATATTTGAAAATTTTGCTGGACCCCCCCCCCCTTGTCATCAATCTGTATACGCCACTGGTATTATTCATGACATTAACTGACTGAAATATATTTTTAAATTATATAACTGAGTAAAGAAGAAATGAAAATAATTATATAAGCACGATTTTGCGAGTCGTTTTAAATGTTGAGATACCTTTACTTCTGTTGTGATTTTTTCACCAAACGACATACCAATAGCTACCTACTCTTAAAAATGGCGTTTTAACGCTGTGACGTCACGTTATTCTAAAAGTGAACGGAGTATACATCAGTCATAACCAATAATAATATGAGTCTATATTCATCACATGTTTACTGATTTTAGGCTTCTCAAGCTCTACTCAAATTTTCATAATTCGCCATTTTGCATCCATTTTGAACCAGATACAGAAGGTCATATTCCGGGCACCAATTAACCCCACGTACAAAGTTAATCTTTTTTAGATTGATTTTGTGAAGAGATATGAAAGATTCAAGAAATTTCATAACTCAAAAATTCCTCAAAAAGCTGTTCTTTACTCTAAATCCTCTACCATTGCACCTAGGAACTTGAAATTTGAGTATATTGGTGTCCGTGATGCACTCCTTCATAAGAGATAAAAAATGAAAATTTTGAGCCATTTGTCCTCTCTCAAGCTTTCCTAAAAATTTTAATAATGGGACATTTCAAGTTGTACCAAAAAATCAAAAAAAAAAAAATACTCGTATTTTTAAGAAAAGTCTCTCGCTCAATTTTGCTCGATTTTCATCCACAATTGTAATAGCTGCGCTTTCTAAGTTAAAAACAGCTAAAATACGCACCCGCGCTCGACTCTTTTTCGCTTTCTTTTCTTTTCGTTCTTTTTTCTCTTCGTCTGAATCTCCGTCGAAAACTATGCGTTTTCTTCTCTTCTTCGAAGAAGACGATCGATGAGCTCGACTATATTTCGATCTAAAACGAATAAATACGTCGAAAACAATTATTACAAAATTTTCCTTCGAAAAAAAAAAAAAAAAAACGTATCGTCCACCACGAAAACTTTTAGCATTCATTACCTCTTCCTCTTCCCCCAAGTCGAATCCTCTTCTTCGCTATCGGAATCAGAATTACGCGATCGTTTTTTCTTCTTTTTAGGCTCGTATTCTTCTTCTTCGCTGTCGTCATCGTTAACTAAGACGAAAAAAAAGGACAAATTGTTGGTACTCGTAAAGATAATTCGGCAATTTCGTCGTATTTTTTAACTTACTGAAATCATTATCGTATCTGGTAACTCGCGCTCGAGTCGATCTTCTGACTGGGCCTCTGTTAGACTTACGATACCGATCTTCGTCCGAGTCCGTTTCGCTTTTCGCGTATTCGTCTTCGTCGTCATCATCGGCACTATAATGTATTAACAATAAATGTAAGACGGTCTTAAATACTCCGGAATTAGGGTCACTTTAAATATTACCTCGATCCTTTGAAATCTTCGTCAGAATAATGGTCGTCATCGCTACTCACGTCTAATTTAGTCAAACGCGCGGGTTTCTTGCGAATACCTTTTAGCTGCAGTATCATGGGCGATACTTTTTCTTCTTTCGGTTTCTCTGTTTCGTCTTCTTCTTCGTCTTCGGACGAATCGTCTTTTTCGGCCTGTAAAATCGGATATCGAGGGTTAAAAAAAGAACAATCACGACAATTTGCCGGGATTGGAAAAATACCATGTACCTTTTCTTCGGACGATTTAACCGATTCTACGGCTTCGGTTGGTTTCTCCGATACCTGAGCTTTTTGCGCTTTAGGTTCGCTTTCCAATCCAACATTGTGTTCGTTTTCCTCGACCAGATCGCCGTTTTCAGTCTGTCGAAAAGATCGAGGTCGAATTAGTACGATGGACGTAGGCGTAAATACTAATAGAAAGCTCTCTCGTTTACCTGTATGGCCGAATTCATCAGTTCATCGTATTCGCTGAGTCGATAACTAACGTTGGCCTGGCGTCGTACTCGTAACGTGTATAGAGGCTCTTCTTCCGATTCCTCTTCAGTATTGTCATCTTCCGAGATATCGTACTTGACGAATGCTTCGTCTTCTTTTTTAACCTTGGTGTCCGATTTATCGCCTTTCTGCTGTTCCGAAATGATATTCGAAAAACTAATACCGACGTACTCCAAACGTTTCTTACGTAGCAACTCGTTATCGCGTTTTTTCACGTCTTTATCGTAGCTTTTCAAAAATTTATGAAGACTGCTTATCAACATATTCTGCGCGGTTACATAAAGAAAACACACTCGAACGTTAATGGTCGACTCGTTTCGGTGGTATTTTCAGCTCTAATTAGATGAAAAGCGTTATTTTTAATACGTACGTGTTGACAAGGCGGGCAATACCAATCGCCTTCTGGAATGGTCATTAGAGGTGGCCGTAGACAAGCCGCGTGCCAACCTTCGTCGCATTTATCGCACAGCAGTATCCATTCGGGTTGCTCGGCTGTGCGACATTTTTGGCAGCATAGGTCGTCTTTTTCCGCTTTGTCTTCGGTTTTAGGTTCTAAACGCGCAGAAGAAGAGGGTTAGCGAGCATTGCCGAATTTTCGGAGAAGTTCGAAATGATTTGATCTTTTAAATCTAGTAAATCTAGACTATATCGAGACAGCTCTGTGCAATTCTGTCCTACACCAACTTGAAATTAACAAGGAAATGCCTCAAATTTTAAATTTTAACAATTTTTTTCTCATAATTTTGAACAATTTTTTTTCTAATAAATCATAATGTAAAAATATTTCACTCAAATTAATCCATGTAATATCCTCGATTTCCTCGTACGATCGAATAGTCTTCGAATACATGAAGATTCTAATACAGATCTAAAAAATATTTTATATTATTACCTCATTCTAAGTGTAGCTGTATACGTGGCTGAGAATAGTAGGGTTGAACAAAAATAAAATCGTATCTAAATTTCAAACACCCCTTACGCGCCACCTATGAGTCGTAGCGAAAAAAATCTCAAAATAGCAAATGATCGAAATTCGAGGAAGGCTTTTAGAGTCTCAAAAATCAGAAATTTGATAAATGGCTTCATGCGTTTCTTGTAGACGAGAATTATGTATCATACCTGGTGACTACTTGATTCGAGCACCCAAATCGCAAAAATCTTTCCCTCATAGAAATAAATTATATATTTGAATGATATTAGCAAAAATAAATGACATAAATAATATTTATTTAATGCTTAAAAACCGTTTATCAATGAAATGCAAAATTTTAATTTATACTTTCGTTGTCAAAAATATACATATATTTTGAATTTATTCACCTTTTAGCTAATTTTTTCGCTTGGGTGCTCGAATCAAGTAGTCACCCGGTATAGTATATATTCTAAATCTAATTCTTAGGTGTTTCAAAAAATATAAGGGGGGGGGGGGGGATGGGGGCATATTCAACCTTGCTACTGGATCTTGTGAAAAGGCCAAAAACTTTACCACATTAAAAACTCAGTTCAAATAATAAGGCATGGTTCTTAACAATTTCACTTGAAAAAAATTGAATAATTTTTTCTTCATTCGAGTTTGAAATATAAATAAATAAATAAGTAAATAAATAAATAAATAAATAAATAAAATAATACTAAGGGTATATTTCACATACACGGTTCTTTTTAGCTGAGTTTTTAACAAAACGATAGCTATTACAGCCTACCTGATTTGGGAAGGGAAGGTCGGGGAGGGTGGGGTCTTCAAATCTTTGCGTTTCAGACCATTTGTAATCATCTGGCAAATGTCCAACTTTTTGGTATATATATATTTTTTTTTCCCCCACGCGTAGCGCCGGCGAGTATTCATAAAATTCGCTCAAAATTTGGTGAGAGACTCTTCTTGAAAATGCGCAAAAATAGTTTTTTTGTTTTTTCGAAAATTTCAAAATGGCGGATCACTCAAATTTTGAGGGGGCTGGAGAAGGGCAAATAGCTCAAATTTTTCGTTTTTGATTTCATATGAAAGAGTGAGTCACGGATACTAACATATCCAAATTTCAGCTTCTTGAGTGCATATTGAGAGGAGTTAGATCAAAAAACGGCTTTTTGAGGAAGTTTTGAGTCATGAAATTTCTTGAATCTTCCATATCTCCCCACCAAATCAAGTTAAAGTGGTCAAATTTTGTGTGTGAGGTTAGTTGGTGACCACAATATGACCTCTTGAATTTGGATCAAAATGGATTCAAAATGGCGGATTATCAAAATTTTGAGTAGAGCTTGAGGAGCCTCAAGTTGGTAAAAATGTAATTAATATGAATTCATATGGTTATTGGGGATAAGTTGTATACTATATCCCGAATTCACTTCCATACATGATGTTGGAGGGGGAAGGCGGGGTTACCAACCTAAAATAGTGTTGGGGGTACAGGAGGGGTCGAAAATTTTTTATTGCTGTGTCATATGATAAAATGAGCCCAACTGACAAACGTATTTTGATTTTAGCTTCCTCAGTGATTTTGGAGGGGAGTTAGAGCAAAACAAGCCCCAGTTAAAAACTCAGCTCCAGTAATGCGGCATGGCTGCTTATTTTTTTTTTTTTAGCATAACTAAAGTTCGTAGGCACCATATGTTATCTATATGGGAACCAAATTTGTATATTATTTTTATACAAGTTTTATAAATTTAGGTCTTTTAATAATTTTTTTTTTGTTACTAATTATAAAGTTAGTTTATTTTTGTATAATTTTAGATTATTTTATTCATTTGATTATTTAAATTTAATTTTTTTTTATTTATAATATTAATTTTATTAATAGTAATTTTTATTTACGAAATTTTTATTAAAATAATTGTTTTATTTATATTTTTAATTTTTTTGATAAAAGTGACATTTTTGAGAGTAAAATTCTTCGTGAGTTTCTTATGAAAACTTTTGAAATTTGAAAATGAAGAAGATAAGACACTTCTCTTTAATTTGTTCAAACGAAAAATTTAAATTCCAATTTATAAGAAAGTTACAAGCTGTGAAATATGGCTTTCTCAAAAGCTAATTTATTTTTGCGTTTTTCTTGACAAATAATCACTAAATCATAAAACCTTCTGTGAAGTTTCTCAAATTCTTATTATAAGTGTATATTTAAAATTTCAAGCGAAACAGATAAGTAATATTTGAGATTTGAAGATACACGACATGGTCGTTTGACAGGCAAACTATTATGCAATCGTGTATGAGAATAGACCCTTAATAATTGATTTTTTCGATTCTATTAATGTACCTCAACTTGAAATAGGTATATCAAAATTATTTTCTTTTTGAATTTAACAAATACTCATTCGAATTACTCACTAGAATGAGCTGTACGAGCTCTCTTAACCGGTTGGAAGTCTTCATCTTCGAGATCAGATTCTGGCGAAAATTCGTGATCCGAAGCGTCGTTGATTATATCTTCATCTTCTTCTTCATCCTCAAAGTGATCCTCTTCCTCAGCATCTTCTTCAGTACTGATAAAAAAAAAATGAATTACTTTTATTTTAATTTTGAATTCCTAGATAAAACGTTATTATTAGTTAGACGGGTTTAGACGTACCTAGAATCGGAGCCAGCTTTCCAAGGAGTCCCTACTTTGAATTTCTTCTTTTGGTCTTTCTTCTTACGTCTCTTTTTAGAGCTGGATTTTTCGTAATTCGAGTCTTCTCCGTCGGATTCCTACGAAAAGAGAAAGAAAGTCGAATGAAAATATCTTCGGCGAATAGATATGAAGATAATCTATATTGTATAGAAAGTGATCTCTTTTACCATTTTCGGTTTGGAGGTTTTTTTCGTTGGCGTTTTATTATTCTTCTTGGCCGAGACCTGCTAATGAATTAATATAGGTTTTAAAGAATGTCAAGTGTTAGACGAAAGTCAACGTTAAGAATCATTACCTGTTTAGACTTGGACTCGGCTTTGCTGGACTTCTTGGTCGTCGTGATTTGATCGATGTATTTGCCTTCGGCTTGTTCTTTGATTTTCAGTTGAGCGATACGTCTGGACTGACGTATAGGTGTGCTGGTCGGGGATTCAATGTTACTAACGTCGATTTCGTTCAGCCATCCTCCTGAAAAGGTTGCGAAAATGAAGCGAATTTGTTATCGAGGAATTTCACGTTATAAATAAAAATATTGATATTTCATATGATTATAATGACACTCAAACTAATGTTTCGAGCACATGTTTTTTGATTTCGTTTAATTTTTTTTCGCAACTTGGTCTTGCCATAGGAGTAAAAAACCCACCATCACTTTCTGCGAACCCTTACGAAGAAGAGAGTTATTTCAACCCTTTCAAATTTTGTCGACTTTGGGAGTCTGTGGAGAAAACATCACTGCATATAGACATTAACGGTTTTCACCATTTCTCAATGGCTCCATAAAACATTTTAAAATCGAAAAATAAAATTTCATAGAAAAAATTTCGATTTCAGAACACTAAAAAAATCATTTTGATCAAATTTCAAAAATTTGAGAAAAATGCCAATAAATATATTTTCAACTTTTTTTTTGCGATATTTCCAAAATTTGAGTGAATATAATGACAGCGTAAGGTGCCTTCAAATTATGAAGAAACTGAAAAAAAAAATGTAATGCAGGCAAGTAGGCTTGGCGGAACCCATCGGGAAACCGGGAAAACCCCGGTGAGCCGGTCACTGGTATTCGTTTCAAGGGCCGCGAGACCAAACATATAATAGGTGTAATTCTAAAAGTATTGAAAAATCCCACAAAATACACCTAAAATTTTTACTTAAAAAGAAATATCTGTATATTTTCATTTTACTAATCAGCATTAAAATAATGATTTTGAACGAGTACCGAAGGCCGGCACAAATAGCTGTTTTATTATAAATACAGTAGAACCTCGGTTATCCGACCTAATCGGGGCTGAGGGAGGTCGGATAGCAAAAAAAGACGGATAAGCGAAGGTTGGCTTTTATAAGAGTAAAATTGAAAAAAAAAAATTATGAAACGTAACTTTATTAAGAACATTATTTTAGAGCAAAAGTGAAAAAAAACGAGGAAAAAGCGTAATTATAAGACATAATTTTGTAAGTAACGTTATTTTTTTGAAAAATATTGTGTCAATGATTGTTGTTGGCCACAAGAAAACCTTTTTCAAGCTGTATAATCCCCCATTTCAGGATAGTGAGGATGTCTGGCCTTCTGCTTTCTCCATTTCTAAAAATTGCAATGCTTTTTCAAAAATATTGTACGCTTCATCGTACGAAATTTTTATGGGAAGATTTGGTTTTCGATATCTTCATGGCCGGATATTTCATTACCTTGATTGACCAATTCCACGATGTCGTTTTGTTCAATGTTTCCCACACTCTACAACTCTGATATCAATGGCGCATTTTTTTTTGGAACAAGTTTAAACACGTTTGTAAGTTTTCCGCTTTCAGAACAGATAAAAATGATTATCTGACCTCAAGAGGAGGTTGGTTAGAAAATTTGGGTCGGATAATGCGGAGTGTCGGTTAATGCGAGGTTATACTGTACGTAAAAAATAAATAGCTGATCTAATTCGCTTATTTACTGTACTCGTATTTTGCACACCTAACAACTACGCATGACTCAACGCATCGTGTGGTGGGCACGCCCCCTCCTGAATTTGGAAATTAAATTTAGAGTATTTGTTTGTATTGGTTTGTGCCGCAAACCCCGCGTGCTGCTTCCCTTCTTGAGATATTCAAAAAACAAATTTTGGGTTGCTGGAGACATGAAATTTAAAAAGGTCTATAAAGGGGTTGAAAATAATTCGATCGGCTTGAATTTGGTGGCAATCGTTTGAGCTATGTGATGCATCCGTTTTTCTCCTTCTCTACTCCTCCTTTCTTATTTTTCATTATCTAAGGTTAAGTATGTAAGAGGAGAACAATATGTGATGTAAAAACAAATTTAAAAAATGAAAAGAATAAAAAATAAGGTAATTTCATCTCATTTAAAATTTGCCAAATTTTTTTTTCTAATTTAAAGATTATTTAAGTTTTTAAAAATTTTTCAGAATATTGATATATGAATTTTTTCATTTTATTCTTAATTCAATCCCTCCCCTCCCTCTTTGTAATTCAATTTAGTTTCATCCTAAAGAATAACTAGAGTGTTGCGCCCTCAGCCACTTCGCGGTGCAACCATCTCTTCGTGTCATAAACCAATAATTGAGTACAAAAGTATGAAAATTTCATTTTTTGGACTGTAAATATGTTTATCTCCATTTTTGTTTTTACTTAGCAATTTGTGAGTACTTGGTTACATTACAGTACTGAGTAAAAAACAAGTCAAGTCAAAAACTTGATTTTTAAGGCTCTGAATATTGAAATTCTAATTTTTACATTTGATGATATTACACATCAAAAATGTAACCTATGGAAAGAAAATTATGAAAATCAAGCCATTACTTTAATGAATTTTAAGGCTGATAAATTCATTTCAACTGCATTACAATTTCTTTGCATTTAAAAAAATCAAATTTAAAGTATTGTGAAAAGATTTTTTCGCTGATTGTACCCGAATCAGTTGGACGCACGGTATAAAGGTTTTCGTGCAAATTCTTCGAATATAATTCTAAAGATACACGAATAAAATGAAATAACTTTTTCCACGGTAATTACTTTTAGCTTTTTTCTTCGTTGACGCGTCTTTGGTGGGCTTTTCAGATTTCTTGTCATTTTCGTTTTCTACTTTAGCGTCATTCTGCGATTCCTCGTCTTCACTCTTCTTCTCTATCTTTTTGATTTTCAACTTGACAGCGGTATTTTTGGCTTTTTGATTTTCACTATCCGCTTCGTCGTTGGACTCATCACCGGAGCTCGCCTCACTTTGCGTCTTTGGGGTCGGAATTTTAACTACAAATACACAAAATTGTTAAAACTTCTGTAGGAAGAGAAAACTTTGGACGAGTATTTGGCGACATTTACCTGGCGTTTTCGATGACTTCCATCCTTTCTTTCGACCTCTTTTTTTGGGCGTTTTAACGGGCTCTTCTTCGGCGATTTTATTCTTGGTCGTTTTAACAGGTTCTTCCTCTACAACTTTGCTTTTTGGTGGTTTAACGGGTTCTTCTACAATTTTGCTTTTGGGCGTTTTAACTGGTTCTTCTGAAATTTTACCTTTGGTTTTTTTCGATGTTTGTTTCGGCTCGACTTTCGCCTCTTTGGGTTGCTTTTTGGGTCTTCTTGGGACTCGGCTCCTCCTTCTTGAGTGATCTCGTGACTCGAGCCGAAGAACGTAATGTTATGGCTGGTGTGGGAGTAGTTTCTGGTGCTTTGGACTTCTTCGATTTTTTCGGCTTGTCCGTCGTCTCCGGTTGTTTATCTGGTTGCTCCGTCTGGGCTTCGTCTTCGCTGGAATGTTCGACCGACGGAGCATCCGTTGGACCGACGTCATCGTCCGAAAATACGTTTTCGGAGGGTGGTTTTGTTCGTCCATTTGTTCTAGCTTTTGGTCCGATTCAACGGAGGCTGACTTCGGTTGTTCTTGTTCTTCGGATGGCATTTGTGTGGTGGTTTCGATATCGGCGGTAATTGCGGTAGGTGTTTCCTCAGTAGTCGATTGTTTCAGGTCGCTTTCGGATTCTGATTGCGTTTTAACCGCAATATCGGTTTCAACCGGTTTTGGTGAGCTTGGAGAAGTGCTTTCTCTGACGCTTTCCACCGTTGGAGCTTCCTTGAGGCTGCTCTCGACCACGGGGGTCGATGAATCTATAACTTGAGAGGATGTATCGGGTTCAGGTTTTTCCATTTTCTGTTCTGAGGGTTCGTCGACTTTGGATTCGACGAGAGGTTTTTCAATCTCACATTCTTCGGCAACTTTTTCATCTTTTGGTTGCGATTCCTGACTCACAGGAATCAATTTTTCGGGCAGAGCTTGTTCAGCTAGTGGTTCCTGTTGCTCAGCCTGCGAGCATATGGGTTCTGGTTGTATTTGGGATATCGTCGAGTCCTCTATAATAGACTTGGAATTATTTGATTCGACTTCAGTAGCCACGCTAAGTTGGCTCTGATCACTTTGTTGAAATGAGGATGGAGCTTCTGGGTCGATATTCGAAGCATCTTTGATCTCGGTACCTTTGACCGGTTCTGCGATGGTATTTTCTTCGTTGATGCTCGATTCGGCGACATCTTGCTCATTTGTCGATTTCACCTCAGACGAGGAGTTCGTATCGTTTATTTTTTCGATGACTGGAAGCTCCAAGGCAGGACGAATGAAGTCACTTTTCGGTTCTGCTTCCCCCTCTTGAGGAGTAGAAGCTATTCCTTTGGTTGAGGAAGATATTACATCGAGAATAGGTTCTTGTTTATTATTCATCAAAGAATTTCCTTCAACTGGTTCACTAGGAACATCAGATTTCGAATGCTCTTCGACGTCAGTTTTAGGAGGAGATTCATGGTCGAGGTCATTTTGTGATAGATCTTCGGCTACATCATTTTGTTGATCATTTGTGACAGATCTTCGGCCACGTTATCAACGCGATCACTTCGCGATAAATTTTCGGCCACTTCATTGCCACGATCACTTTGCGACACATTTTTAGCCGCTTCATCACATTGCGATAGGTCTTTAGTCACTTTATTGCTTTGTGATAGGTCTTCGGCCACTACGTTACTTCGATCACTTGGCGACAAATCTTCGGACACTTTCTCACTGTGATCACTTTGCGATACCTTTTCAGACTCTTTATCATTTTGTGATACGTCCTTGGCCACTTTATCACTGCGATCAGTTTGTGACAAGTTCTCGGCCACTTTATCATTTTGTGATAGGTCTTCAGTCACTTTATCACTTCGATCATTTGGTGAGAGATCTTCAGCAACTTCATCATTTTGATCTTTTTGTGATAGGTTTCCACCTATTTTATTACTATGACGATTTAGCGACGGGTCTTCAGTGATTCTATCTCTTTGATTATTTCGCTGTAAGCCACCGGCCACTTTGTCATTATGTGATAGGTATTCGACCTTTTTATCATTTCGTGATTGGTGTTTAGATGCTTTACACTTCGCTTATTTCGTGATAAGCCCTCCGTCGCTTTAGAATTAGGATCATTTTGTGACAGGTCTTCAGCCACTTCATCACTGTGATCATTTTGGGACAGGTTTTTGGCCACTTTATCACTGTGATCATTTTGTGATAAGTCTTCGGTCACTTTATCACTCTGATCATTCTGTTTCAAGTCATCAGTCACTTTATCACTTTTTGATAGTTCCTGAGCCACTTTATTATTCTGATCATTTCGTGATAAGTTTCCAGTTACTTTATCACTTCGATCATTTGGTGATAAGTCTTCAGCCACTTCGTCATTTTGTGATGAATTTTCGGCCACTTTATCGCTTTTATCATTTCGTGATGGATTTTCAAACATTCCATCATTCTTAGCACTTTGTGAACAGTCTTGGGTCACTAAATTGCTCTGATCATTTCGTGATAGGCCTTCATCACTATTATCAGTTGGTGATAAGTTTTTAGTTGAGTTACCTTTATTATCATTTTGTGATAGGTCTTCAGCGACTTTATCACCTGATGAGAGGTGTTTGGTCGTTTTATTGTTTTCATCATTTCGCGATAAATCTTCGGCGACTTGGCCGTTTTGTGACAGATCTTCGGCAACACCATCATTTTCATAGGCTTTAGATGGATGTGCAGTCACTTCATCACTTGGTGAAAGGTCTTTGGTGACTTTATGGTCTTGATCATGTGATAGGTTTTCGACGGGTTTATCAATTTGTGACAACTTTTCGGGTACTTTATCATTTCCTTTATTTGGTGACGCTTTTTCAGCCACTTCGACTCTGTGATCATTTCGCGACAGGTCTTCGGCTATTTCCTGCTTATCACTTGGTTGCGTGATATTTTGAGCGACTCGATTTTCTTGAGTGAAATCGGCCATGTTGCTGTCGCAGGTGGAGGGAGAGATCTTTTCATCATCTGTCTGTTTGATTTTATCATTTGCGTCTTTATTAGGCTCAACGATCGAGTCGTTGGTTTCATCGTCGTCATCGTAAGGAACCAAAGAGGCGAAGCTATTTGCGATCGGTGTCTCGGTTTTAACATTTTCAGGATCGTTTTGATTCTGCGTCACCTGAGTCTCCGAACTGACGCTAGTGCTTGTACTCAAGTTCATAATATTTGAAAAAACATTATCACTCGGTTTGGAATAATTTCTCGATTCTTCGGTGTTATTTTGCTTGACCGGTGACGCGGTACTTTCGCGCATACACAAATTGAACGCTTCTTGAGGCTTGGAATTTGTAAACGAGTAGTTAACGTCGTTCTGTTGCTTTTCGCTATCTAGTTGCACGATATCCTTGACGTTATGGGTTTTCTTCTCTTTGAATCCGGAGAGGTTTCGGACTTCGCTGATGAAGGGCGGATTTTGGGTATCGCAACCGAAATAGAAATTGGTGGGAACGACGTCGTTTTCTTTGGATTCGACTGGCATGCCGAAAAAACTGTACTCGCGGTAAGGTTCGGATTTTTTGTCTTTGTTGAAGCTGTAATTTGGAAAACACGAGACGTCGTCTTTCTTAGACTCTTTAGAATCGGAATTGCAAATGGCGTCGATGGTCCATAATTTTGGTTTCTTTTTTTCTTCTTCCGGTTTCTTGGGCCCATCGGATGTGGAAGCTGATTCGTCCATTTCGTTCTTAGACAGGATGTCTTCGACTTTGTGAGTCAACGCAGGGTGCTTATCTTTATCGGTTTCTTCGGTTTCGTTATTACCGGTACAGCAATCGTGTCCGGATCCGGTACCAGTTATGAATAGGGTGAACTCGCGTTCGTCTTCGGAGTCTTCGTCGTAGGGATTAGCTTCGCAATCTTTACCACTTCCTACGCCAGTGACCAGCATCAAGGGTTCTTCTATCACACGATCTTCGTCGTCATGTTCGACTTGATCGGTGGGAGCGGGTTCGTCGAGTTTTAATTTTTTAGCTTCCACCTGTTCCACACTGAGCTTGCGTTTGGTGGCTTCATTTTGCACAGCTGCAGGTGCATTTGGTTGGCTCGTCTGAGCAGGCGATTCGGTCTTTTCGCCTTGAACAGGTTTACACGGTTCCACTGTATCGGATTTACTCGAGTTATTAGACGATTCTGCTTTCGAATCTGAGGGCTCGTGAGCGGCTAATTTTTGCGCTAATTTGGATTTTAAAATTTGCTCCAGTTTTAATCCAGGTTTACCAACTTTGCCGGCGGCTTCTTTGCTTTTATTTATTTGCATGACGTAGCTATTGATGGGATTTTCGTCGCGTTTCACTACCACTTTTTTATATAAATCTTTATGATTTTTGACCTCTTCGATTTTCGACATTAACACCTCGTTTTGCAGTACTGGCTTGATCATGTTGAATTTCATGTTAATTTTGGTTTTCAAGGTTTCCTTACCGTTACTTTTGATCGGTTCGAATGGCAGAGGCGAACTGAGTAACGGTAAAAGCATCTTTTCGGATTTCAATTTTTCAATATGCTGCGCGAATTCTTCGGGCTTAATACTTTTGGGTGTTTTATCGACGACTTTTTCTTTTTTCAACACGATCTCCGGCGGTTTATCGAATCGACTGGTTTTCACATCTACGTGTTTTTTAATCTTCGATGTTTCCGGTGGCGTTTCGATTTGCTTTAGTGGAGGTAACTTTTCTAACGATTGAGCAGATGGCTGAACTAAAACAGCCTCTGAATGAGATTCTTTTCCTGGGGCTTCATTCGATTTTGATTGAGTTTGAGGTGAATGAGTTTCAACGGGATTTGGTTCGTCTTTGATGTCCGGCTGAGGATCAATTTTTTCCTCGATCTGTTCTTCCGCTTCTTGCTCTTCTTCTACTTCATTCTCTTCTTCTTCTTCTTCCGCCTCCTCCTCTTCCTCTTCTTCGTCAATTGGTTCTTCGAATTTACGATCGGGGTCACATTCGGTTTTCAAGGTTTCAATTAATTTCACTAAACTCTCTCGATCGCTGTAAACAAATTTTTTTTTTAATGCCTAGATTCCTCGCATCTAAGATTTTTTTGAGGCGGGAAACTTACGTGGCGATCAAGTCGAAAGTTTCTTCTTCGGATTCTCTTTGTATACCCTGAGATCTAACTTTTCATCAGTATGAATCCAATATTTAATACCATCCTTGTCTTTGCCAATAGGCGATAGTCTCAATTCATCGATAGGCAATTTATTCACGTCGTTTTTGAATTTTATGTTTTGATCGAACTGAGCTTCACAAGCGCACTGAAAATGGGAAAATATTTTTGAATCGATGTAAATTACTCACACGAATTCAACGAGCGTAATCTTACCAAAAGTATCCTCAAACGTTGCTTGTAGTCTAAGTTTTCATAACCTTGTTGCTCCAAGTCCCAACTATCTTGCGGGGAATAATAATAACAAAATTTCGCTAGCGTACGTTGCCATCTGTCCGGATTAACGTTTTTCTTCGCTTTCCGCATCAAACGAATATGTAAATCGATTAATTCCGGAGAAACTGCAAAATATGTGTATTGATAATTAGAGCATTAAAACAAAATCCTTCGCATAATATTAGAAAATAACTGACTAGTAAAAGAAATTAATAGTTGATTTGATTCATAAGGATATATTTGTAGCGCAAATATTTCTCATAAAATGCATATTGAGAGTTGAGAGTTATAAACAAATTAGAGTTGATGATCAAACTTGAATTGTGAAATAATTACACTAATTGGGAGGCGAATGTTGATGAATTACAGAATCAATTGTTACTCACCTCCTTCTGAAGAGTCGAGCATTTGCTGTAGGTCGGTAAAATTCGGATGCTTTATCCCGCATAGTGAGGAAAATTTTTTAAAAAACGAACAAACAATAGCGAAATTAGGATCATATATACAACTATCCCTGTTTACATTGTCATCGGACGCCATTGTCACTCCATGTATGCGCGAATAGTGAAATTTTTCATAATTAAAATTGATTTGTGATAATATACACAGTGGGAACTACTTAAAACATCGATTAAATTCAACAAATAATAATTAAAATTTTAATATTGTTTTATAACAATTTTCAATTGATACATGGCGATTGAAAAACAAAAAAAAAGGGACACATTCGGTACCGTAAGGTAGCTTGTTTGTTATCAAGGTAACTACTTTTAGATGTTAGCGATCCTAGAAGTGTATTTGAGAACGTGCAAACCAAAGAAAACAAAAAAATGCAAATAATACTTTCAGGTGTTCAATAAAATATAGTTTTTAGTTTCATTACGTAGATCTTAAACAATAGGAATAACTATGCAAAATGCGATGACCCGCTGTATTATGAACTCGAAAAATATTTTGGAGGGGATCGTAAGAGGGGAAAGTGTTTTGTGTTTTGTGTTTACATTTTGATAAATTTGATACTATAAAAATTTCAAATTTTTTATTATTTTAGAAACGATTTTTTAATTTAAACTTATTCGCATTTTTGAGTATAAAACTTATTTCCATATTTCCAGTCGCAATGAGTCGTATTGTAGAATTGAGGCCTAATAAAAATTTAATCGATTCAAATTTCGAAGGGTATAAATTGTCACTCGATCAAATACCCGGCATAAATCATGAATTACCAAATTGTAAGTAAATACGATATTTTAAACAATACTCTAGTCACTGCATTCATTCCCTACTAACCACAACCTCCAGTGATCACCCGTATTGACGCAAACCCTACAGAAAAATATTTACTTAGAATGATGTAACATTGTTACAGGTGTCCATAAACTAGATAAAATCGGCGATACGTTTTCGTACTTGTACCTAGTGCTTTTTAGTATGCACAATCACCTTATCAATGATCCTTGGAACGAGTACAATCTATATTACATTAGCGAAAAACGAAAAGTCACTCAAATAGAAGTACAAGTATTACCAAATGTATGCGTATTAATTAATCTTCCATTTCTATTTCGATAAATTAATCATCAGTTTTATATCACAGGGTACAAACGATTGTAAAATTAACGAGCTACTCGAAATCGACGGTTTAGATGAAAGCAAAGAATACTGTTACAACATAACGATGATTTTTGCTAGCCCAAGTACTGCTGTCATCTCAACCGGTACTGGTACTTTACATGTGATAAACACAGGGTTACGCAGTTGCTCGCAAAATTGGACTGTAAGAGAAAGCCACGTGCAATTTTTTCGCTCCGAAATTCGTATTTATTATCATAATTTGCGTATTTAAGGTAGAGAGCTCTTTGGAGGCAGTAAATCACCCTTATACGTTGCTCGATGCTCGAATTAAGGAGGATAAAGAAGACGAATTGCATTGTCTAGTATCGAGTATCGTAGAAAAAAAAAACGCCGAACAAGTTCTCAATGTGCCCAGAGCGTTCACAGAACTGCACTGGATAGTTTTGAAAAAAAGTAATATATTAGGTTGGCAATTTATTCGTAATTAATAGAATTTTGCTTACCTGTTTATTCGTGTTCAGCTGGAAACGAATGGAAAATCGAGGAAGTATTTAAATTCCATTCTTTGGGAGCAGTTAGATGCGCTTATTTTACTCCGAAGTGCGAGTATCTTTTTATCGAGTCTAACAAACCGATTGAATTACCTAAAGACGATAAAAAAGAAATTCCAAAGGAGGAGCAAACTAATGGTGAGTAAACTTGAGGAAAAATTTGCTGTAAAATTTCGATCAATAAATCGAGTAATTTTTTAAGGAAACGAAAAAGACCCAGATTATTATTGGCAGCAGAGCGCAGACGATATAAAAATTTGGTTCGGGCTACCACGAAGCTGTGTAAAAGATGACGTCAAAGTTGATATCGAAGATAAACGTATTAGCGTTAAAATAAAAGAAACCGTTCATCTGGAGGGAAGTACTTTTCAGAGACTGGACTCGGAATTAACCACGTGGAATATTTCCAATAACAGGTTAAGTTTAATAAAGTCAACACGAGAATTACTTACTAAACAACTTAATTTACTGATCCAACTGGCCGTTCAGTAAATGAGTAAATTTAACGGTTTGTTCCAAATTTTCCAATAATCGATTCGAGTAGTTTGTTTCGGCGATGACCATTCTCATTTTCAGGTTATCGATCATTTCAATGAGATTTACCGAATCGTTGAGTGATTCGCTTTTACACCATTCGCTGATGGCGTCGTAGAGTTGATTTTTCTCTTGATGTTTATATTTCGAGTCGTCTTTGAGCGTTTGATTTTCATTGGTTAGTTCGACGATTTGGGAATAATATTGTTTATTTTTTTCGCTCACTTCTGCCGCGTGTTTCTCCAGTGTAGTAATCTCCGATTTCATTTTCTCGGCTTCTTTTTGCAAACTCTCGATGTAAGCTTGTTTGGCGTTGTTTAAAGCTTCCATTTCTTCTTCGTACCTTCGCTCTCTTTGCTCGGCTGTGGCGGCGTTGTGTTCAGATTCTACGGCGAGTTTCTCCACTTCCTCGCAAGCTCTTTGGTATTTTGATAGTAGTTCCACGTTTGCTGCTTCTAACTGAGCGATTTGGTTGTTGAGTTTCTCCGATAGTTCGCCAGCCACTCGTTGTTTCTCTTCTAACTCGATTTGTAATTTTTCGTAAATATTATTCAACCTGTTCAACTCTTCATGGGCTTTGTCTCCGAGATTTTGTTGATGTTTTAATTGCTGGAGAAGATTTTCGTTCTCTTTTTGGACAATTTTGAGCTTATTCTTGGTTTCGTTTAGCATTTCGGAGTAGTCTTGTTTTTCGTTTTTCAACGTTTTCGCTTCTTGCTCGAGCTGAAGGAGTTGTTTTAGTAAGTTTTCGTTTTCCGCGTGTTTTTCATCGAGTTGATTGGTTTTTTGAGCGTTATCGGTTTTCAACGTTGTGTTCAAGTATTTTAGACTTTTCATGCCGTCTGATATAGTGGCCACGTACGAATACCATTGATCTTGTTCTTGTTCGATTTGCGTAACGCATTCTATAATTTGATGTTGTTCTTGGGCGTTTTTCAGGATTTTCATGGCGTTCGTAAGGTGGGTAAGAGATTGCAGCATTTTACCGAGAACCGTTTCGTCGTCTGTATCGACGCTGTTTTTGGCCACGATGTTTTTCTGTAAATTGCGAATTTTCTCTTTCAGCATGGATATTTCGTCATTCTTGGTGACGAGCGTTTCTTCGTAATAGTTGGTATCGGGCGCGGTGTTATTTACGTTCGAGATGATAGGAATGAGGTCATTACAAGAGCTCTCGGTGGATGGCGTCTGCGTCTGTGCCTGGCTTCCCGGAGTGCTATAATCATCGTGTTTGTATTCGATAGCGTTTCCTTTGGCACCTTTATTGAGCACCACGTAGTAGTCGTCTAAGTTGATGCTAAACGTTTGCCTCTTTTTCTCGGCCGGTTTCGGTGTCCGGAACTTGGCTGTAATGGGGTCGTATTCTCGGATTTTGGTCTTACTCTGAACAGGTCTTCGGGTATCGATTTTAACCTCGATGGTTCTCGGATCTCGTAACTTACGCGGTATGATTTTCACCTGCTCGTTGATTAAAGGTAAGAAGGCACGTTTGTTGTGCCTTTCTTCGGGCTTAATGATTCGATCCTTGCTTACGATCTGGTCGAGGCTTAATTTACCCTTGATATAGTCGGCGATTCGAGATTGGGATCTGATGGTGGTTTGTCGAGATCGCTCGAATTCGCTTTTCGGGCGCTTTTCCATTTGGGTTTTCTTCTATCCTTCAATGGTAAATAGTAGTTGCTTTGTAGTATACCACATAAATGAACCTTTCACATGCGTATACGAGTTCGAGTAGTCGATTAATTCGCATATTTCACTTCGTATTGCTAAGCAAATCCGAATGTATCGAGGTTTTACCCCTCCTGCGAAAGTTAATCATGTGCATTTTATCAGGCTGGAAATAATTATTTGTAAACACGAAGAAGGCCAAATGTGGCGATACTTGGTGGAAAATGATGATCGAGGACAAGAATTAGTGGATAACGAATTGGTGAAAGAAGTTCACGAAAGACTAGCTCACTTGTGTTCCGAAACGGAGGTACGTACGAAATGAGAATAAATTTTTCGTTTAAATTCGAACGTAGATTTAATTCACGATTCACTACCATATTATGTATGTATTTTTGATTCTGACTCGAATTTTATTTGTTTAGATTTTTAACCGAATTTACTCCATTTTGTTAGTTCAACATTCGGTGCAAGTTAATGCAATTAAAGAATTAATGAAGAAAATAGGGAAAGAAATTTTATTTCCTTTCGTGGAACTTTACATCAATAACAATTCAACAATGGGTTACTTTTTTTGCAAATACATTACTATGATCAAAATTTCGAAAATAGTTGCGCAAAATTTCCATTCGGTATCTTTTATTTTTTTATTCGGTGCTGAAGGAGAATTTTCTTCGTCTTCTTGTTACACATTCTAATATGAACACTTCATACTATCAATATCAAGCGAGATAGGTATCCCCACCACAGAGACGGCGAGAGCCAAATCGGGCATTAGTACAAAAATTTCTCGAGTCCTTTTTTGTCAAACTCCCTCTCCCTTCCTTCAATAGCTCTTTACACCACACTTCATATTACGAAAATAACAAAATTATATCTGTATTTTATTTTATAATTGATACCTAATAATTAGAGATGTGATATATATTCTCTAAAAAACAGTGAAATATTCCCTTAAAATATTCCCTTAAAATATTCCCTTAAAAATGTAAAATATACATTTATATTCCCTTAAAAAGGGAAATATTCAAAAATATTCCTTATCAATATGGGTATCATTTTAAAGGAAATTTAATTCTCAATTTTGTTTTGGTGTTATTATTGAATTTAAATGAAATAGAGTTTGTATAAAATGAAAAAAAAAAAAAACAATTTATATTCAAAGTTATTCTCAGTCATTCTCATTAATTGACATGATAAAAATTATTCAGAGTCCATCCAAGGAGTGCAGTTCATAGTGGTGTGCTGGATGATGCAAGGAACGATTTGAAAAAATTTTTTTTGATTTCTCCATGTTCAAGCATGTTGTTTTTTCAATAATTTGAATTTTTTCCATTTTTTTTTCTTAAAAATATTCCCTAAAAACAGTTATAATTACGAAAATTAGCTAAAATATACCAAAATATTCTCTTAAAAAGGGCAAAATATTCATTTATATGCATTTATACCCAAAATATGCAAAAATATTCCCTAACAAATGCGGCTCAATCGACTTGGAATTTGATGAAACGTGAAGATATGTTGGATATCCCTATTCAGGTGTACCCCAAAAAAATATTTATTTATATATAAATCACAACTCTACTAATAATTATAATAAACAACGCATTCCTATCTGAAACCATCAAATCAATGTTCGCCAACTTTTATGCACGTTTTTTGAACTTTTCAATTGCTATAATTTTTTTTTCTTGTTCTACACGTTTTTCAATATGGCCCATTGAAAAATTTAGCGCCGGTCAAATTTTAAAGGCTCTCAAAAAAAATGCGGGCTCGGTGTAAATGCACCCTTTGCACTCCCCTCTCGCCGTCTCTGCCCTACCCATGTACAATGGCGTAGTAAAAAATCAAGCATTTCCCTCTCCCTCGCCCACCTAGAGGAAATTTGTATCCTGCCTATTTTTACTTCGCTATGAGCCCTCGACTTGTCTCCACTTTTCCTGCTCATTGAAAAAATTGAAATCTCAACTCCACATCTACTACTCGTGATAAAAAAAACTTTAGATTTTTCGTTAGAAGGATTATATGGTATAATCAGGGACGGCTTTTAGCCGCACCCCTCCCCTCCCTCCCTCCAGATTGGGGGAAGGCGACTAATGGTCATAAAATGGGATATTCGCTGTTTAAATTTTTTTATATTATACAGTTTATGACATTAGGTAGGTACGTACTATTGTGTTCCTTACTTTTCAAAAAAAATAAAAAATAAAAAAACGGCAAATCGGTTTACATTCCGTTTTTCCTTATTGGCAAATTTCAGATTGATCAATTTTACCAGTTACTAAAATTTGAATCCTTCGAAAAGTATCGAAGCAGGTCTTTTATGAGGTCTTGATGTTGCTGAAGGGAATAGATTTGCTAAAATATGTAGAGGAATTTTATCATTTTATTGCTTTGTAAATGAATAATTGCGAATATGTGGCAGTGGAGTAATAGCGGTG
Organism: Phenacoccus solenopsis; assembly: GCA_009761765.1. Lineage (NCBI taxonomy): Eukaryota > Metazoa > Arthropoda > Insecta > Hemiptera > Pseudococcidae > Phenacoccus > Phenacoccus solenopsis. Next base: position 268,420 of record VFXL01000304.1, on the reverse strand, counting down.
AAAGAGGGGAGATGATATAAAATCAAAATCTACACCTTATAATTTAGGGTTTCGTTTTTGAAATTTTTGTTTTGAAGGGGAACAATGAAAAATTTATTTTTCTCGAAAAAATCACTCGAAAAAAATTTATCTTCGAGTTTTTTTTTTTCAACTTGGGAAAAATTAATATTTTTAAAAAATGATATGAAAAAATTTTTCTTCAGTTTATGAATAAATTATTGGTGATGAATCAAAGTCTATTCGTTAGTCAGTTTTCTTTCTTATACTTTTCAAAAAATATTAATTTAATAAAAATTATTTTATAATTAATTTTGCACTCGGGCGTTTGAGATTCAAGGAAACCAACAATGTGACATTCACTTGAAAAGGTTGCAATATGTAAAAAAATTTCCAACGATCCAAAATGAGTTTCTTATTGCAAAAAACATTCATCTTTTCTTGCTACTATTAATTGGTTGAGTTTCGTTGCCTGAAGGGCGACTACTACAGTTTCTTAGTATACAAGTTTTTTCTTTCGCGCTAAAATTCTTAATAAAAAATTTATCGCTAATTAAAACTTGCCCCAGTTCCCTTTCCCGCGACAATGGCCCATGTATATTGGTTAGAGAAATCATATAATATCACAAGTGTTTTTTTTTTTTTTTACAACGAAGCAATAATTCTGATTAAAACTCCGATAGAAGGAAATTGAATTGTTTTTTCTTATTTTCTCGATTATTAATAACTCCAAAAAAATTTATTGGGTGTTGAACGAATAAAATGAAATTAATTCCATTAAAAATGCGAATCGGAATCAGATATATAATATATTATTCGATTGTATATGTTAGGCATTAGCCGACGATACCACTCCGACCTTCAATCCCGGACAATTAGAAGCCTGTGATAATGCACCAGATGAAGATTCTAGACTTATAGTGATTAATAGAGAAGCTAAAACGCTCGTGAAAGAGGTAAAAAATAATTTCGCTAGATTCGTAATAATAGAATTCATTTTCAAACGGTTCTCTCGCTTTGCAGGCCAATTTAACTGGTCATCAGAAAATGTTTAATATTCGATTGAACGAATCTACGATGGGTATTTGCGTTCGACATGACGTCGACGGCGTAATTTGGAAGTTATGCTATGATGATGATAAATTCTGCGAACATATTGGTTCGTTGAATGCATTCGGTTATGTACTAGCCTCCAAACAATGGAAGTATTGCACTTGTTCTCCAGGTAATTAATGAATACTGTGAAGGTTTTTTTTATGTCAGTTCACATTAGAAATAATTTTTGGATATGAAAACTTCATACTTGACACTTCAGGCGGAGAGATTATCGATGAAAATATAATTAAATTAAAACACATGCTTGAACAATTTAATGTCAATATTACTGCTCTTTTTTACCGTAGATCTGTCCTACTCCGTTATCGCTACCACCAAACAAAACCTCTTCCTCTACAAGCAGCGTTGCTCCGTCAGTAGCGATCTTCGAAATCGTAAAACTGGACACAAGTTTTCGCACGTCGGTAAACAGTATTTAGTTTCGTTAAATACTTCCGATGAAATCCTAGGCGTATATGCTGCCAACGATTATCTATTCGTTCTCACCAAGCAACTTATCAGCGTTTATTATATGAAAGATGTGAAATAGGATATATTTTATTTATAGTTCAGTTTTATTCATTTTGTATATTATTGTTCATGTTGATGTAAGTTTAAATGAATTTTTTCGTGTTATATATATTTTTGTTTTAAATTAAAGAAAAATATAATCGAAAAATTCTTTCAAATAACAAAACTTTATTTACTCATAAATATTTGTACAACAACGTAATAAAACAATCATGCAAAATTATCGAGTCAACCGAATCGCATAAATAAGCCATAATTAAAAAAAATCAACAAACATAGCTTCAGTTCTTATCACCATTCGCATTTGGAAGGGGGAAGGGGAAAAACCTAGATTATAAAATTCTTACATAAGAAATTAAAAATACAAATGAGAAAGAGGAAAAAAACGAAATAAAACATCGATAACAACTGAAACTCGCGAATAATCATATTCAAGAGACTATTTCGTTTTCTGGAATGTATTGCGAGATTTTCTTGGTAAATATATTTTCGATGCCCATTTCGTAGACCATAGATAAAGCGTTGAATGCGGCCTAAAGAAATAAAGAATGATAACGTATTACAACTGCGTAATGTACACGTGAATAAATATGATGCGAATGAATATTTACTTCATTTTGGGCAGATTCAGTCGTGTCACCAGAACCGTAATACGTTTGAGGAGGATTAGTATTCATAGTAACCAGACTCAAATACTCTAGATGATGAGGGCCCTGACAAAAGAAAAAATCACTCTTAAAAACATATCGACGATAAATCATCTAATGATGAAAATTTTCTCAACATTTGCTACTTACTTTTGGAAAATCCGAGAACTCGACTTCATAACCGAAACTATCGGCTAATCTGATCAGTTGCTCTTTAGCGATATTTTTCTGGATATTCATACTAGCGAAATGTTGATGTTTAGGATTTGAGTACTGTTGAGATGCCTGGTCGTAAGTAGCGGCTGTACCGTTGGTCATTTTCGGAGTGGCTGCGAGCGGTAACCAAATGATAGTGACTATTGTCGAAATTAATACGTAAATTAAGTAAACTACGAGTACCTTTTGGCGGAGAATCCTTTTTCACATTTTGCTTTCCGGTTATGTTGGCATTTGGTACGAGTAACAAACCAGGAGCGAGTTGTTTACCGTTGACTATTTTCGGAGACGTAGGCGTGGGTGATTGATCATTACTGGTTGCCTGAGATGATACGATCGAATTAGCAACGATTTTCGCACGCGTTTTTTTTCACAGCAAGAATACAATACGTACGTTTTCGATAACCTTGGTTGGTTTTTCTTTCGGGCAAGGGCTTGGTTCTAAGCCTAATAATTGTAGCATAGCTTCGGAGGCGTGTCTCTTAGCGTCTCTTTTATTGGTACCGGTACCGATGGTTTTCAAGTCGTCAATTTGTACCTAGATATATAGATAATAAGGGAAGAGGAACAGAACTGTTAGTAAAAATGGTAACAGTTAATTTGATGACTAAAAATTAACATTTATATATTTTCCATAAAATGTGTACTAAAAATAAGGTCAACATAATATATCATCCCCCTGCACTCGGTCATAGGCACAAAAAACTCATCAGCAGTATAAATAAAATCTTCCCGAATTATTTATATAATACCAGCGAGTATTAAATAGGGATAGAGAAAACTTGCGACATGTTTCCAGCGAGGAATCAATTTCGCCAAAAATTTAACACTTATGAATATTTTTTAGAAGGATTGCAGAAAATAAAATAGAAAGACAAAAAATTGAAATTTAGAAAAATTCGAATTTAACAGAGAATATTATAAACAACAACAATAACAACAATATCCTGATTGCTTTTAAAAAGACGGCATTTTGTATTAAAAAAAAAAACTACTTCACCATTATCTTAAAAGTTGCTGAAATAAATTAAAGAAATTTTTAACGTGATTGTTATCAGTAAACTACTTTCCCATCCAGACAGTGGCATAAAAAACCATCAGTAGTTAGAAACGCTAATTTAATAAATCATTAAATTAAAAAAAAAAAACGTAAGCAGCCATGCCGCATTACTGGAGCTGAGTTTTTAATTGAAACTTGTTTTGATTTACTAATAACCTTGCTTACCCTACATTCCTACGCTATAAAAGCTTTAAAAAGTCATTTACAACTTTGTAATTAAGTCTACGAGGATGGGTTATGGTGAAAATTCATGTGAATCGTCTCTGCAAAAACATGATATACCGTTTCTACGAATGATGGTATAAAAAAGCAGTGTTACCAACTACCCCAAAAAAAGTCATTTTCTGAAAAAAAAATTTCATCTTGAAAAATTAGTCTTCCTTCGCAAATTTCTTAGGAAACTCATTATCATATTCCTTTCTATAAAAAATTATCGATTTCTTTTTTTTACTTTGTTATTATTCCAAGATGAAAAATTATTTTGAAAAAAACGTTTGGTCACACCCCCCTCCCACACACAGGGGAAAACAGTTGAACTCGTAGCGCATTTTGTTGCGCAAAGAAATGCGCACTAGCGTTGAAACGCGTTGAGCGCTGCGTATTGCCTACAACGCACCAAGAAACCTACACCGGGTGTTTTTTCACCCAGTGTAGGAATCTAGGGTTAACCGTTCATGACTACAGGCCACACCCAATACCAAGTCTGAAAACCCGTACCCTATCCTTTCCAAAAACACTTAAGAAGTTGAATTTGGCACAAATGTAGTATTTCTTGCCATGAAATAATCATGTGAACACATATTTCTCAAATTACAACTATTTGAGGGTACTCAAATTATCTTCAAATCTTGATAATCCGCCATTTTGGATCCATTTTGACTCAAATTTAAGAGGTTATATTCTGGTCACAAACTAATCCTACACACAAAGTTTGACCATTCTAGGCCGATTTGGTGATGAGATATGGAAGATTCATGAAATTTCCTGCAGCAATTTCCCCTCCAAAAGCCCTTTTTTGCTCTAACTCCCCTCCAAAATCACTGAGGAAGCTAAAATCAAAATACGTTTGTCACTTGGGCTCATTTTATCATATGACACAGCAATAAAAAATTTTCGACCCCTCCTGTACCCCCACCACTATTTTAGGTTGATAACCCCGCCTTCCCCCTCCAACATCATGTATGGAAGTGAATTCGGGATATAGTATACAACTTATCCCCAATAACCATATGAATTCATATTAATTACATTTTTACCAACTTGAGGCTCCTCAAGCTCTACTCAAAATTTTGATAATCCGCCATTTTGAATCCATTTTGATCCAAATTCAAGAGGTCATATTGTGGTCACCAACTAACCTCACACACAAAATTTGACCTCTTTAACTTGATTTGGTGGGGAGATATGGAAGATTCAAGAAATTTCATGACTCAAAACTTCCTCAAAAAGCCGTTTTTTGATCTAACTCCTCTCAATATGCACTTAGAAGCTGAAATTTGGATATGTTAGTATCCGTGACTCACTCTTTCATATGAAATCAAAAACGAAAAATTTGAGCTATTTGCCCCTTCTCCAGCCCCCTCAAAATTTGAGTGATCCGCCATTTTGAAATTTATCGAAAAAACAAAAAAACTATTTTTGCGTATTTCAAGAAGAGTTCCTCACCGAATTTTGAGCGAATTTTATCCACACCCGCCTGCGCAAGGCGAGTGACACAAAAAACGCAATTTCTCAAAAACAGGTTTTTGCTAACTCTCCTCAAAATGCACTTAGGAAGCTGAAATTTAAATATGTTGGTGTCCGTGACTCACTCTTTCATATGAGATCAAAAACGAAAAATTTGAGCTATTTGCCTCTTCTCCAGCCCCCCTCAAAATTTGAGTGAACCGCCATTTTGAAATTTTTCGAAAAAACAAAAAAACACTTCTGCGCATTTTCAAGAAGAGTTCCTTACCAAATTTTGAGCGAATTTTATGAATACTCGCCGGCGCTACGCGTGGGGAAAAAAATATATATATATATACCAAAAAGTTGGACATTTGCCAGATGATTACAAATGGTCTGAAACGCAAAGATTTGAAGACCCCACCCTCCCCCGACGTTCCCTTCCCAAATCAGGTAGGCTGTAATAGCTATCGTTTTTATTAAAAACTCAGCTAAAAAACTACTTTCCAGAATTTAAATTACAAAGAAGGATATTGATTATCCTCAGTAAAATTTGTCTGATTTTAGCCAACTTTAGAGGGAGATAGCTCCGTGAATTTTCAATATATTATTTATTTCAAATATTTTTTCACCAATATCTTCTCAAAAATTAGGAGAGCGCGGATATATATCATATATATGAAAATTACTGATAATCTATTTCTGCAGTCTCTATGTATACTCAAAGTTTGGTAAAATTTCTTTTTTTATTTGCTCCGCATGGTTACGTTAAATTCTATTTTTTGGTCCTAAATAAGTGAAATAAAATTTGAAAAAGAAAAAAATGGAGACTGAGAGAGGGTTGGCGAACAATTTGAAGAGTTTCGTATAAATTGTTCCAACATATATGATAATGATAATTTTTGTAATTCATTTCGAATTAATTTTAGAATTTTTTGATTTTTCTACACTACAATAATCGTATGTTTTTCAAGAGAAATAATAACTATCCTATTTAAATTTTATTCGTCAGTTTGAATCGAAATTGAATATTTCGTAAATGATGACCCACCTCAATGGAAAACTGTTTTTTTCTACCGCGTCCTTTCTCTTCGACTAACACGTAAACTGGTTCTTTACCGTGTTTCTTCTTCTGATATTCTAATAATCTGGTAGTAGGATTTGCTTCGTTCTTCTTCTCGCTATCCTCTGGCTATTGGAAGAAATAACGATGATGAAAATAACAAGCGAATTAAATAAGATTACAATAAGAAATCGATACTTACGTTTTCACTAGGTGGTACGTCGTCTCTGATGATTCTAGTTTTCTTTTTATTCAAAGCGATCTTTTTCCTTAATCGTTTCTTATCGATATTATTGTAGACGGGTTTATGAGGCATGGGCAACGATTCGAGTAATTCTAACATTTTTTCGGCTGCTCTTCTTTTCGATATCTACGAAAATATTATATCAGTATTAATTATAGTAGAATGGGGAGGGGGAAGGGGGGAGGGGGAAATACATAAGATGTATAAATCACTGGTACCTTTTTTCCATTGCCTTCTCCAACGGTTTTGAATTTCTCACCAACTTTACATTCGGTCACAAAAGTACGCATATGAGGTGGGCCCTTCTCATCTATTACTTCGAAGGTGGCTTGTAAATTATGCCGGAAGGCTTTCTCGTGCACGGCCGAAATAGGAGATTTCGCCTCGTCGCAAGGAGTCTCGCCATTCTGCACTGTTGCCGGTACACCAGCTGTAAAAAGCAAGGTTGAGAAATTGCACGTAGATGGTAAAAGAAACGAGTGTGCGATGCTTACGAATTTTATTGGTAGGTGGCTCGACCGAGTTTTTCAAATCTTCGAGAGCTTTTTTGGCTGCGTTATGACGGGCAATTTGGGCGGAATTACCTTCGGCTATGTATTCGCGACTTCCAACCTTTAACGAGATCTTATACGGCGCCGGACATTTAAACCTCTGCACAAAACCACCGACATCGAACCTTTAAATTTTGCTTTCATCAAGAATACAGCGAATGGTTTCGATAAGCGTATTCCGATCGCGTTTGTTGATAATTTAGACGTTTTGTAATACAAGGTTTAGGCGAACTAGCAGTAAAAATAGACGAACAGGGATAAAAACCTTCGGCAAAAATTTTCCAAGTGAAAATGTTCATATAAACTCCCTCAACTATACCGTACGTTCCAATGATCTTCGACCCCCTCAGCGCAATCTCAAGTGGTTTTCATAGAAGTATTTTGGATTCGCTGTGTGGTAACACTGACTAAAACGCGGAGATCTTGAATCAGTGTTACCACGCAACGAATCAAAAATTTTCCTGTTCAAGCTGTTTGAGATTTTCACGCTGAGGGGGTCGAAGATCAATGCGACACACGGTATACCAACTCTCTACACCGCCAACCAGCATACTTCCTCTTCCCCTCCAACATCATGTATAAAGGTGAACTGGGGATATACTATATTTCTTATCCCAAATAATCATGAGTTCACATAAATTGCATTTTTTACAAATTTGAGGCTACTCAAGCTTCACTCAAATTTTGATAATCCGCCATTTTGGATGTACTTTGACTCAAATTCAAGAGGTAACATTCTGGTCAACATTCAACCTTAAATACAAAGTTTGACCTCTGTAGGTCGATTTTATGAGGACATATGAGAAAAGTTGGACATTTGCCAGGTGATTACTAAAATGAAGTGCTCATTGTGAAAACAACCATAGTCAATTGTGAAGTTGAAGCCTTTGACTTTATACCCCTGGGCCACTCGAACTATGAAGAAAAATTCTGTCGATATCAAGTGAACACTCTCAGACCAAAATACGTCTGCGCATGCGCGAGTTAAAGATAACGAGAGCAGCTGATACCAGTTGAACTTGTTATACTCGAAACTCGAACTAATATTGATAACGACAGAAATGTGTGCTATTCTAAACGATGAGTTCGAGCCATCCACGGGCATATAGTGAAAGGTTGAAGCTTTAGAACGTACAACGTAATATACGCTATCGAGTGACAGCGTTGCTCTTTCTAGATTCGAAAAAATTCTTTCAACATTTTGTCAACACTAAGATGCTATAAGAACAGGTATAATGGAGCCGCCATTTTGGTTCGTTTTTTACGGCATCTAAAACACTAAAAAAAACACGAAAACGTGGCTCCAAGGGAAATTGTTGATATTAACATTTTTTTATGGAGGATGTAAAGAGTTTCCCATTGACACATTGATCATTGAAATTTAATTTACTAATAATCTATAACAGAGTGTAGAAAAAAATTGAAGTTTTTTCATTTATGAAAATTTTCATCAAATATCAAATATTAATATACTATTGGAAAGGTCTTTACATTCTCTATAAAAATTGTAATTATCAAAAACGTCCTCAGAACCACTGTCCTCGAGCAATCAGTGGAGAAAGACGAAAAATTTCCCCATTCAAAATCATGTTGTTCACATCAAGATGCGCCAATATGTTTTTATAGTGCCTTAGTCAATACGATATGAGGAGCTGGAAATAAAACTTACTTCTGCCAGAGATTGATTTGTGTTTTATGATGGATTCTCATCGAAAATTTCAAGTTCGACAATCTAACATAATTCATGTTCCTTTCCTCCATCATTATTCCTTACAATTCGTCATTATAAATTTGTTACATAATGGTTAAAAATCAAAACTCGCATTTTTTTATATAAAATACACTGAACTTATACATTCACAAAATTCTGGGAGAATTTTTCGCATCTAGAAAGAACAACACTGTCATTCGAGAGCTCATATTATGTTCTGAAGCTCAAAGTTCACGATTGACTATGATTGTTTTCACAATGAGCACTTCAAATGGTCTGAAATCGAAAGATGTGAACACCCTACCCTCCTTCGACTCCCTTTCCATATCAGATGGGCTGTAATAGTTGACGTTTTCATTAAAAACTCAGCTAAAAATCGATTTCAGGGGCTTTAAATTTTACAACAGAGGAAGTATGGTAGAGCATATGAAGAGCGATTTACAGCATATTACTGAGGGAGGGTATTTAAACATTTCCTACAAGAAAAGCCATAGCTAGAAGTTTTATGCGGGTCAAATGCTAGATTCCCTAAACTATACAAGGCGCATGGAGATAAAAACTTACAACATTTGCAGCATTACTACCATACTGCGTTCCAGGATACGAATAGCTGTTCATGACTGCGGCGTATTCGTTATAACAATAATCATTGTACATGGCTCTGGTCTGAAATAAAAAGTTTCGTATTAAAAAAAATATATATATACTTAATCAAAATGAAATATGTTTTAAAAAAAGAACAATAGTCATGACGGCAATAAAAAAAAAAAAACAATATGGGCATGTTTGACATATTCTCGTAAAATATCTACCGGCATAGAAAAGTGGAATTTCGCGATAATACTAGAACAAAGCAAATACGATAAGGCAGTCGGTCGCTTCATTTTCCTCAATTACCTGATACATACTCCGCGAAAAATAATTAAGCGGATATGGTGGTTGATAATAAGTAGCCGATGGTTGGCTTAATACGGTATACATAGTAGGCTCTCCTCGCTTCATTGCTAACGCATTCAATTCCACTGTCGGTGTAGTATTTACTACAAAAAAACACAAATACCATTTCGATAAGCATTGAAAGGTATCGAATAGTTACGGGTTTATGCTCAACTCACCTCTAGTATTAGGTAATAATTTAGGCGGAGGGTGTTTATATTTGGTCTTCCTTAAGGCTATAGCAGCAGCTTCATGTTGAGCTTTCTTAATACTGGTACCTTGCGCTTCGAATTCCGTATCACCAAGTTTCAACGTGACAGTGAATTTCTTACGATGTGGCGGACCTTCTTCTTTAGTCAGTCTGTATTGGTGCTGAATCTGAAATAATCGAGAAGCGTTAATTAAATCGTAATGACATTCCTAAGAAATAAGAATCATATTTTATCGATAGAAGGGGTAAGAAGTATAATCGTAACAGTCGTTCGTCGTTCTCATCGAAATAGCTTAGATAAACAAATTTAAAGATAATAGTCGCTGCGGTAATAGCTGCTTACAGATGAGAATGAAATGTGAGAACTAATAATCATGACTAGACAAAATCGCAGCATATGTAAAAATACATCACTGAAATTCCATAATGGTGACGTAAACAGTTAAAAAAAAGATAAAACACTTGGAATTACTAACTTTTGTTATTTCAATAAAGTTGAATCTGTTACGATCAACATAAATTTTTTCACTCTCGAATGAAAAACTTACTCTATTATATCTGGCCAATTCGTTCACTAAACACATGGGCGTTTTATCTTTCAAACTACTCGGCTTCACCATAACATTCACGTCACCCATGCCCGGCTCAGCGGCCATGTATCCTATTAAAAAAAAAAAACTGGTTTACAATCACTCGAAATCATCGAGGCCTTTGATGGGTAAAATCTTATCATAACTAACGTTTATCTGGAATTTGTTGGACATAGTTCATACGCGCAGGTCGTCTGTTAGTGATTATTTCCGTCATGAGGTAGTCTAAACTTGAAAAACGATATTAACAGGTTATGCGGATGATATAAAAATAAACATATGCTATATTCAACTCGTGTTTCAAAGTTAAAAGACTTTGTTCACTGCTACCACTCGAAATACTATCAGGTAATGCAACGAGAATCCTTACAGAACATGAAATACCCGCGTAATCGTAAATTACTATCGAAAATTGCAAGCTACGAATGAGACAGCACGAGCGAAACTAAAAGATAGTGTAAGTGGCACAATCAATATGTAGGTCAAGTTAAGCGGATTTCGCGTTCTGATAGAGAAATAAGTAGAAAAATACTGTCGGTACAAGAATGGATGAAAAGTAGAGGTGAAATAAATTCGATTTTAAGAATTTTCAAACACAGAATGGAAGTTTTAGGAAAATTATCAAACCTTCGCGGTGTGTTTTCAAACACCTTAATAAAGCAGTGAATAGGTACGTAAAACTTACTCTGTTCTTGCGATGGTGTATTTCTTTCAATCGTTAAGGTTTTTTGTTTTTAAAGAAGTACAAAACCCAACAATTATTGGGAAAAACTGGCGGAAAAAAAGAAATTCGAAAAACTATTCGTTAAAATGATTTCATCAAAAATATTCAAATTCTGTTTGTTAGTTGTCTCACAGATTCAAAATTACAGAATCCACATCCACGAGCCTGAACATGATGCGTCACACTAATGAGCAAACTCGAGCATGAACTTGTTGAAAATAAATGTAATATGAGGAAATTATTATAAATTTATGTAATTAACGCACATAAAGGAAGTAATAATTGTTTCAATAAAAAATTTGAAGTAATTCTTAACTCATGCAAAATTTTTAATAACTTGTAAACTCTAAAAAAAAAAAAATACAATATTTTTTTTCGGTATTGCTCAAGCCATTACTCAATAACTTAACATAACTTTTACTTCAAACTTTCCTCAGAGATAGTATTTGAGTAGAGCTTTAAAATGGCGCCGGTCTCATTTTGGCACCTCTCTTAGTTCTCGAGTTATCCTCAAAGAACATGAGGTTCAACTTGGGCTCACCTGCGGACGCGTCAGCCATGTGAGCCGAACTCAAAACCAAATTACTCAATAACTTAACATAGGAAAATCCTGGAAAAATTCTCAAAAATTCTACTCGAATAGACAATCAAAATCAGTGTTGTAGGAACGAACATAGGTCTGTTCTTGTTCCTGTTCTCGTTCCTGGAAAGACCCAGTCATTTGATCCTATTCCTGATTCGTTCTTATTCTCAAAGTTTCAACTGTTCTCGTTCCGTTCTTCGTTCTTTTAATTCTTTATAATGTTGTTCTCGTTCTGTTCTTTGTTCTTTCAATCCTTTATAGTCTCGTTCTTGTTCGTTCTTCGTTCTGTTCTCGTTCTTCAACTTTTCTTTTGTTCTTTCTTTCTTTTTTTTTTTTTGATAACGTGTTTACAGTTAATGTTGTTGTTCAAATTAAAATCTATTAATTGAAGCTAATAATTAAAAAAAAAAATACTTATATGGGTATATGTAGCACTTGCCTGAAGTATAAATTTCTTATTTTCTCCTTCCTTTCATGATATCTATTAATTTTATAATAAATCATGAACTTTCAAAAGAACGAAGAACAACAACAAAATACATCGTTCTTGTTCTTGTTTTTGTACCTCAACATTGTTCATTAGTTGGTTCTCGTTTTGTTCTTTGATCTTTCAGTTTGAAAATATTCTGTTCTCGTTCTGTTCTTTGTTCTTCAGGTATATCACTTTTATGTTCTCGTTCTTGGTCCTGTTCCTCAGGAACAATAAAAATTCTCCGTTCTTGTTGTTCTTCGTTCTCGTTCTTTGGTTTGTTCCTACAACACTGATTAAAAATCAGATTTCTCATAATGATTATAAAATATGTTTAGAAAATAAAATTACTAAAACTGTTAAACAAAAGATGATAAGGAGCACAAAACATAAGATTTATACTATTGAGCAGAATAAAAGAGGATTAAGTTCATTCGATGATAAAAGATGTTTATTTGATGGACAAACTGATACATTACCTTGGGGTCATTATAAGATTAATATAGAAAGAATTGATTTTATTGAACATCTAAAAAATCTTAATATAAATACGAAGTGATCTAATATTGTAGAGTTAATTGATAATTTTCTGAGTTATTTGGATGGGAGGGTTTTACCCCTTTATATAATTTATTTTAATGTCAGAATTCAAATCTTCTATTGGTATATTTATATCTTCTATTTCTCTTCCTATTAATTTTGATAGAACACTAAAATGAGCAATAATATTTAACATAAATTTAGTAGGTATATTTTTCTCTTTTATCTTCTGGTAAATATTGAATTTTATCTGATAAATCATCCATTAATGCTTCATATTTTGAAGCTGTATAAACCAGTGTTGTAGGAACAAACCAAAGAACGAGAACGAAGAACAACAAGAACGGAGAATTTTTATTGTTCCTGAGGAACAGGACCAAGAACGAGAACATAAAAGTGATATACCTGAAGAACAAAGAACAGAACGAGAACAGAATATTTTCAAACTGAAAGATCAAAGAACAAAACGAGAACCAACTAATGAACAATGTTGAGGTACAAAAACAAGAACAAGAACGATGTATTTTGTTGTTGTTCTTCGTTCTTTTGAAAGTTCATGATTTATTATAAAATTAATAGATATCATGAAAGGAAGGAGAAAATAAGAAATTTATACTTCAGGCAAGTGCTACATATACCCATATAAGTATTTTTTTTTTAATTATTAGCTTCAATTAATAGATTTTCAATTTGAACAACAACATTAACTGTAAACACGTTATCAAAAAAAAAAGAAAGAAAGAAAGAACAAAAGAAAAGTTGAAGAACGAGAACAGAACGAAGAACGAACAAGAACGAGACTATAAAGGATTGAAAGAACAAAGAACAGAACGAGAACAACATTATAAAGAATTAAAAGAACGAAGAACGGAACGAGAACAGTTGAAACTTTGAGAATAAGAACGAATCAGGAACAGGATCAAATGACTGGGTCTTTCCAGGAACGAGAACAGGAACAAGAACAGACCTATGTTCGTTCCTACAACACTGTTTTTAATTATATTTTTCTTTACTCCTTTAGCTTTCTTCATTTCATTATTATTAGATGCAAATACTTTATTAGAATATAATTTTGAAGCTAATCCAATAAATTCTTCTAAAATTTTTCCATTCATCTCATCTTTGAATTTACCTAATACCTTTTTATTCTTTTGTGGTAACCCATAAATATTATCTTTCTTATAATCTGATGTATCAAATTCATCAATTATATCTTTCATATCATTATAGAAATCTTTAGTATTTATAGATATAATTAATGAATCTGTATCAGTATATAATAATTTTATTTTATCTCCATATCTTTCTTTTAATCTGTAATAAAAGTCATACATCAAGGTTTTTGAAATGTCTAAAATAGCTACTCCCACATAAATTGGTTGATTGAATTTTATCATAGTTCTTCTCATGTGTACAGCTGCAAGATTTTTATCAAAGAATGTTGACTTCTCAAAATTTGGTTTTGAAACATACTTTGTATATTTATTACCCTCAGAAATTAATTTTATATCAACATGTTTTCTTACATTCATCATTGTTCTTCCAAAAACTGAATTATTCATCAATTTAAAGAAATCCTTTTCAAAATCATTCTTAGCTTCTTGTCTCAATTTTGTATTCTTTTCAATATATATTTTCATCCAATCAGATTGATCAAATTTTATAACTCTATGAATTTTTTCTAATTTTAATCCAGCTTTCAAAGCTTGCTTGAGATTTAAATAATGAAGAACATATTTCTTTTTATCATATAATGTTGTAAATAATTTTGGAAGTTGACTATCATCAATTACATTCTCAGGACAATAAGGTAGATCAGAATGTTTATCATGTAATTCTTCAGGATATTTCAAATCTACTTCAAAAAGATATCCAATTTTCTGATCATCTTTCATTTTTATAATTTTTTCTTTGTTAAAATATTCTGGATTTTTCCATTCAAATCCACCATATGGTAAATATTTAGACATAGCCCAACCATATAAATTATTAGCGTCTAAATATTGAATAAATATAGAATCCTTATTTTTATCAAATTTCTTTCCCATATACTTATTATTAGCTTTAGCATACCTATTAGAGCATTGAGAAATCCCTCCTCGTTTAGCTCTTTCAAACATTAATAACATATCTACATCTGTTAATAATTCTAACTTTTGTTTAGTAGTTTTCAACATGCAATCCCAAGCAAATCCAGGAGTTGTGTAATACCATACTGGATCTAATTTATATATTTTGAGAGATGTTTCCCTAAAATTTTCCATGATATCAGTTAATAAGAGCACATCTATTGTATTATATAGCATTGTAAATTCTTTCATATTTTTAATATTGAAATATTTCCAGATTTCCTGTGCATAATGATATTCACCATCATTAACATGTTCATCATTTAATAGATTATAAAAGCTTTCTTTCGAAGGTAATTCTCCCTCATTATACTTTTCTATTGAATTTATATAATCATATGGATAAGCCAATTTCTTACTAAATAATTTAAATAAATACTTTCTTTCCATCTCAGATAAGTTTTTAGGTGCAGTTTGATCAAACCATTTCTTCAAATTTTTAAAGTGACACCTTTTCAAATTTTTAGCTAATTCACTCAATGAACTTGATAAGAATTTGTATGAATCTAAAAATCTAAGCTCAATATTTTTATAAATTATTTCACCTTTATCATTCTTTAACCCAGAATTATATTTTAAAACTTTTGAAAATGATATATATTTTTCTTCATTATTTGGAATTAGTTTAATATCATCATAATCATCTCCAAATTCTTTAACAAATAAATGTGCATCATATCCAGAGAAATTATGAAAATAAATGGGAATGAATCTAGGAATTTTATAATTAAGGTTACAATTACTATGAGCTACTCCTCTATATTCTCCAGTTAAATGATCATGATCTCGAACTTTTATTTTGCCTTCTTTCTCTTTTATATATTTATCTTTTAATTCTTTTACCAATTCTGAAAGTTTATCCCAAAGTTCTTTCTCAATCTCTTTGAGATCGGATTTGAAGAATTCACTTTCTCTCTTCAATATAATACTACAAATAATATCAATTTTCTTATTTAATATTCTTATTTCTTTTTCAATAGAGGGAGGAGTGTCTTTGAGTTTTCTTTCACAAATATGACATTTTTTAGCAATTTCATACTCCATTTTCTGTGTCTCAGATAGATGTTTCATTTTAATTTTCTTATCTAAATATTCTCTGGCAATAAATAATGCATCTTCTTTCAATTTTTCATACAATTTCTTTGGCGCATCTAAACCAAAATACTCAAATAGATTTTGTTTAATTTCTCCATTAGAATATTTAATATAATAAACAAAACTAATTGGAAAATGTCTTTGTAGTTTAATTGTATAAGATTCATATTTTTCTACCTCTTCCTTTGTCTTATTTAATTTTTTACAAAGTTTTTCTATCTTCTTATTCAATTGTTTCATTTTATTAAGTTTTCTTATAAGACTCTCAAAATCAGCATAATATAGCAAAGGGTACCTTCATTGAATGATTATAGTTTTTGAATTCAACAATATTATCAGCTTTGCTAGGTAGAACTACTTTTGCAGGTTTATTTAATCCACAATAATTTTTATGATCAGATAATACCTTTTCACAAGGAAAACTGTTCAAACACATTTTACAAAGATATCTCTTCTTATGATCTTTTGTCATCTGCTGTCTTCCAACTAATTTCCATAAATCCTTAATCAAGCAATAATGAGAATTTCCTTTAGTATTTTTCAGATATAATAAATCAATATGATTTTTCTTCTCATCTTTTGTGATATCTGATAATGGAAAAATTTTATATTGATTATTGTGATGATATATATTGATTGACAAACCACCTTCAATTAAATTGAGATTATTAACTCTATTTCCAAATTTATTATTATTCTGAACTTTCATTGGAAATTCCATCCCTTCTAAAGCTTTATCAAAAATATGTTCGTAATGTTTATATTTTGTTATTCTTTGTGCATCCTTATCTACTGGAAATAGACCAGCTAAAATAGACCATAAATAACATTTATTATCTTTCTCATTTTTAACATTTATGATAGCTTTCTAACTTGATAAAGTTTTTGGAAGTTTTATAAATGAACCAGCTCTCAGAGGATCGTATCTATTTATATTAATTCTAAAACTATCAATAGATACTAAAACCCATTAAGTACCCTCTAAATTTTCAGTTATATTTTCATGTCTTCCTATTATGTAGTTAGTAATGTTATCATACATCTCATTCAAATTAGTTTCATGAAGAAATATATAATTTTGTGTTTGTAAATGCATTGCTTCAGTCTGAATAATATCTGCATGCCCCCTTCTTTCATAAGTTGCAGTAACACAAAAATTAGCTCTAATTCCTTCATGTAATCTTATCCATTTTTTGAGAAGTCCAAAAGTAGGGTTTTTCATAATATCTAAAAATTCATTCAAGTCTTGAATTCCCCATTCATTTTGAATTTCAAATTGTGCATGTCTACTTTGAAAATTTTCATCTATGAATCGAGGTCTAATTTTGTAATCTAACTCTTTCTCATCATGTAATTCATATATATCTTTATCAAACTTGAATGGGGTTCCAGTTAACCAACTATTTATGTCTTCCTTTGTTAATTCAAAATAAATTTGTAATCTATTTAATTGAGGTAATCTAGACTGATCAATTTTTTGAATTAATATTTGATATAATTCATTCAAGTTTTCAGTTACTTCCCTTCCTCTATAACACACACAAATTCTATAATTTCTCAAATAGTATTCTATTTGTCTTATTGTTTTATTTACAAAGAAATTATGTACTTTGAAAAACTGAATCCATTGAGCAATATTTATATCCCGTCTTCCAGATTTATTTTTTATAACACTTATTGAGATCTTATTTTTAGGATTCATTTTTAAATTATATTTAATAAGGAAAAATTTTTAATAAGAATTTTAAAAATTTTTTTCTTTAAGAAGATTATAGTGACATTTTGATTTTAAATGTGATTTGTAAGATACAAAATATATAACAGCACCACAATCGCACATTATTAGTTGTTTTCTTTTTTCATAATCATTTTTCAAATTTTGTTTCATTCTTTCTTTATTTCTGTTATAGTATTCTTTAAATGATGTATTCTTACACTCTTTACACCAGTTTTGTGCTTTACCAAATTCTTCTATATCCTTCATGTTTTTACATTTAGTACAATATTTACCATTTTCAAACAAATTTAATGTATACTTTATTTTTCTTAAAAATTCATCAACAGTATATTCTTTTAAATTTGGGTTATTTTTTAATAAAGTTGAAAAGCTTTTATCATCTAAAGTTGAATTACTCTTACAAGTATCATGTGAAGTGCGAATCGCAAAGCAATCCGATCCTTTGGATTTATCAGTAGCTAAAGTATGTGTATCAAAAAGTGCCATGTTGATCTCTAACTAGTACTAGAAGTTTGTCTTCAACTAAGTATTTATATAGAAATAAATTTTAACAAGAATTTGATAAGGAAAAAATAGGCATAAAACCTTCCAATAATTTAATAAGGAAAAAATAGACATAAAACCTTCCAATAATTTAATAAGGAAAAAATAGACATAAAACCTTCCCAAAAACAACATATAACGTTCCAAGATATAAAAACATTCTTAAAATAGATATAAAACCTTCCTATAATAGATATGAAAATAAACATTCAAATATATTCAAAACAGATATGAAACAGTATTCAAAACCTTCCTAAACCTTCTCAGTCTAAATTTATGTTCTAATTAGGTTCAATAAATAAACCTTCACAAAATATGTTCAAAAAAATTATTTCTTACTTTTAATAATTATCTCATCATTATCCTTAATTCCTCTTGGTGCATCTCTTCCATTCAATCCAATTTCTTTTTTCTTTTCGTTAATATATTTTCCATTTACAATTATTTGAGATTTATCTATGTTAATATATCCATCTTCAATATTAAAATCAGAAAAACAAAGTCCTAAATTTTCAGTAAATTCTGCAACACTATTAGCCTTAGTTTTCCCAAAATTCATTGGGGTAACAACAATTTGATTTTTCAAGTCGATTATTTTTTTATTCTTCAATTGCATGGATTCTACTTGTTTTTTACCCTTTTCACTCAATTCCTTCTTCATTTCTTCTAGTTCCTTATTTAATTGTTTCATTGTTTCATTATTTTCTTCAATTATATTATCTTTTTGTTTCATTACTTGATTATTAGCTTGAGATAATCTCTTCAATTGACCTCCTGCTTTATTAACTGCAGCCATTAATACTCTAAAACAGAAAAATAAGTTTGTAACTTTCAAGATACATTTCTTCTCATTTTCAAATTCAGTTATATCTAAATTATTTTTTTTATAAACTTCATGCAACTGATTAATTATAGTTTGACTTGATGATTTTATTGTATCTTTTAATTCTTTTATTTCGGGATAATTTGAAACTAGTAAATTAACATAATCCATTTCATCCTTTGAAATTGAGTAGTTATTAATTACTGAGAGAATCATTTTTGATTTTTATTTATTATAAAAAATTTTTTATTTTTTAAAACCATGTACCAAACTGTATACCATACAATATACCAAACTATGTACCACAAACTATATACAGTATACCAAACCATGGACCACATACTATATACAGTATACCATAAATAGAAATTTTTTATTTATAAATGGAACTGGAGAAAATAAAAGAATTGATGATCAATTTTGACTTCATGAAAAATCCTGTTTCTGAATTTATTAAAAAATATAATGTGTCAGATTCTTTTGTGCGGAAAAAATTAAAACTATGGAATATTCCTCATGCAACAAAAAAGAGAAATGTTCTCACTCCTAGAAATAGATTAGGTCAATTTTGTTTATCAAATAAAGTTAATCAAACAGTAAGTACTAACACAGCTCATATAAAACCTATTAAAAGTAGAGTTAAAAATAATAAATTTCCAGAAAGCCCTCCAGATATAGGTGATGAGTGGGAAACAATTAATCTAAATGAATCAGATAGAAAGAATTATAGAAATAAAAAATAATCCATTCAGACATGAATACATGCTGAAACACCTCGGAGCGAAGTACGAGAACTAGGGCTTTTGACCGTTTGAATTATATCGGTTAAAGGTTATTGGGCAATATCTCTCATTTTTTTTTAGCTGAGTTTTTAACAAAACGATAGCTATTACAGCCTACCTGATTTGGGAAGGGAAGGTCGGGGGAGGGTGGGGTCTTCAAATCTTTGCGTTTCAGACCATTTGTAATCATCTGGCAAATGTCCAACTTTTTGGTATATATATATATATTTATATTTCCGAAAGGTGAGATCCAAAATATACATTTCGTGGAAAGGTGAGCTCCGTTTTGGAAAGGTGAGATCCGAAATCGGATCTCTCCTTTCTTAGCGTGTATATCGAGTTTTTTGACATCAGGACACCATCAGGAATGCATTGCCCAATTTTTGCCCGGATCTCATCTTTCCACTTTTTCGGCCAACATATACGAAGTCAGTTCGACGTTTGTTTTGCAGAGAGCGCTCTACCAGAGTATATCTAAGTGTTACGTTTCGAAACAGATGAGATCCGCGCATTCGGCAACAACGCGGATCTCATCTTTCCGTTCCTTATATTCGGTATTGAATCACGAATACGTTATACTTTAGGCAGCAAGACGTTTTGAAATAAAATCAAATTAAGTGTTTGTTATGAAATCAAAAACAGGTCTATTTTGCACTACCTTAAATTACTTAAAGATAACTCTTCCAGTTAGCAACGAGAAAATAATCGTGTGAAACAAGAGTCCGTTTACCAACTGTAAAATACTTTAAAATAAATTTTAAATCATTTTGTAAAAATTATTTATGTTGTTAAGACACTTTGACAAAATAAGCACTTTAAATATAAAAATAAAACAAGATTCGAGAAAAATTTTGAACTTCCAGCTGACTTCATGGAAAAAAAAATCAGAAAGTCTTTAAACTTGAAGGTAATCTTTGAAAAACTAAAAATAAATTGAGATTCGAAAAAAAAAACGCGAACTTTAAGCTGAATCTAAAGGAAAAAGAGAAGCAAAATTCAGGATATTTCAAATTTTGAGGTAATCTCTAAGAAAACTA
The DNA here is from genome assembly GCA_009761765.1 of Phenacoccus solenopsis. NCBI lineage: Eukaryota > Metazoa > Arthropoda > Insecta > Hemiptera > Pseudococcidae > Phenacoccus > Phenacoccus solenopsis. The sequence goes on along the minus strand of VFXL01000304.1, from coordinate 247,440 downwards.
AAAATAAAATGAGATTCGAGAAAAATGTCAAACCTTGAGGTTAATGCTAAAAATCATCATTTTTCGAAAAAAAAAAACAAGAAGAAATTGTAGAAAAATCAAGCTTATGAATAAAAAAATTAGATGCAAAAAAAAAACGAATCTTCTTGAATGGCTAAAATTCACATAAAATTGTTATTTTCAAGAAAAAAAGTTTTTCTTCAGTGTTGTTTTACGTATTTATTTTTAAAAACTTTTGACACAAAAACACTTTATTTTATTATTGCACTGAAAAGGTCTGTTTGCCGAAAACGCGTTATGTATCGATATTTAAAAATAAAGTTTTTTTGTGTCGAAAGCTTTAAAATTAAAAACTGTTATTATTTGCGAGAGCACGTGCTCACTTTGCCGGAAAAAATTAACAACCAGGGAGAAAAACAAGAAAAAAATTAAATATCAAGTTTTAAATACATAAAGCGAATACACATTTATACTGTCCCTTAAGGTAGCACCATATTTCAAGATGTCGAATTTTCATGCTCACTCCCCCTCAAGTTATTCATTTTGGACTCAAAATAAACCTTTAAAAATTTCATAACTTAAGAATAATATTAACACGTGTCGAGCGGAGCTTGAAGTTTTCCCATTTGTATTTATGCTTTTCTAAAGTCTCAAAAATTACTCACTATTAGCTGTTTTTCTTGACATAATTTACGCTATAAATCCTGAAATAAAAGCTGCAATTGTTCTAAAATGCCCATTTATTCCCTGAGGGGAGAGAGGTATTTCCTCAAAATTTGCAAAAATGTATAGAATTATAATTCTGGGAAAACTGCCATGCTATACAAATTTTAAAGAATTTACTTTACGAACAAAGTTTAACTTTTGTGTTTTATTTTTTAATTATTTTATTTTAAAAACTTTACTTTACTTTTTTCCATTAACTTGCCGTATTCTGCAACGAAGGCCAGAGGCGGTGTTTAGATTTTGGATAGGAGGTTGGTAGCTTTAAGGAATTTAAACAGGTTTTCTATTGTTGTTGGGTTGTTTAGGTAGCTGATTTGTTATATTTTTTTCGATAACTTCATATAGAATTCTTTTCAGAAAAATCAAAATTTTATTATATATTTCATTTTGATACACCTACTTGACCAAAAAAAAAATTGAGGTGTGAATTCCATTTCTATATAACTTCAATATCTGAATCAGAGAACCTCTTCCTACTGTCTTAGATTATTTGAAAATGAAAAAAAAGTGAGCAGCCATGCCGCATCACTGGAGCTCACTTTTTAATCGGGGCTTGATTATATTTGGAGGTAATATTGTCAAGTGAACTTCTCAAACTTATAGCCCATATTCATCACCCCTTATCCGTACTAAAAACACCGAGAAGTTTAATCTGAAATATGTAGAATTTTTTGTCCTCCAAAATTGGAAAAGTTCATACTTTTCAGTTGCTTAAAGCTTCTCAAGCTTGACTCAATTTTGGACATACGCTATTTGGGATCCATTTACAATCGATTTCAACTTAAATTCAAGGGGCTCATATTTTGACACCAATCAAATCTACACACAAGGATTGACCCTTCTAGGTTAATTTGATGAGGAAATATGCGAGATTCATGAAATATCACATTGTGATTTCCCCTCCAAAAGCCGTTTATTTTCGTTTTTTCGTTTACTCCCACAAAATGTTGAGGACAACCACCCTCCTCATTCCGCTTCAAAATCACATGTGAAATTAGCATACAGCATACTTCTCATCGTTATTAATCATTCAAATTCATATTTTTCAAATCCTCGTTTTTTGAGACTCCTTAAGCTCTATTCAAATTTTGATAATCCGCCATTCTGGATTGATTTTGACCCTAATTCAAAAGGTCATAGTGCCAAACTAACCCCACACACAATATTTGAACTTTTTGGTTGATTTGATGAGGAGATAATATGAGATATTAAAGAAATTTCATAACTCAAAACTTCTCAAAAAGCTGTTTTTTGCCCTAGATCCCCTCAAAATATACTTAAGAGGCTGAAATTTGGATATGTTAAAGTCCGCAACTTACTTTTTCGTCTGAAAAAGAAACGAAAATTTTAAGGAATTTGCCCTCTCTCCAGCTCCTCTCAAAATTTGTGAACCATTATTTTGAGGTTATTAAAAAAAATGATATTTGAGAAACTCCATAAAATGGCTCTAACCGTATTTTTAGCAAAATTCATGTAAATCACTTTCTGTGCACTTCTCCACTTTCCTCCCTACGTCTTTCATCAAATCCATGTTTTATACATGTATAGTTTATTCAATTTTACAAAAGTAGGCTGCATCGAAATTCACTTCTCACAATGAACGCATAAAAATTTTTTTTTAGCTGAGTTTTTAACAAAACGATAGCTATTACAGCCTACCTGATTTGGGAAGGGGAAGGTCGGGGAGGGTGGGTCTTCAAATCTTTGCGTTTCAGACCATTTGTAATCATCTGGCAAATGTCCAACTTTTTGGTATATATATATATATATATATAGATTTATCTATGGATAAAGTGGCATCATTTTTCGTGTCTACAGGTAAAGTGGCATCTTTTTTACAAAGTGGCATCTTTTTTGATGCCACTTTACCATCACATTGCTCATCGATTCAGCTTTGTGTCATGACGTCACTGGTGTGGTTATTTGGGTGATGCCACTTTACCACTAATTATCTATTTCATACAAAAAAATTTTTTCGGTCTACGGTCGTAGTAGCCTCATTTTTTTGATGTTTACAGGTAAAGTGGCATCATTTTAAAAATTTGTTTCAAGGGAAACCTATGATATTATACATTCCGTTCGCCATTGCGTGTGTCGTTAATGTGACATTAGATGCACTTCTGAGGAATGTGCAAACGGATGCCACTTTGACCATAGATCATATATATATATATATATATATTATTCCCCCACGCGTAGCGCCGGCGAGTATTCATAAAATTCGCTCAAAATTTGGTGAGGAACTCTTCTTGAAAATGCGCAGAAGTTTTTTTTGTTTTTTCGAAAACTTTCAAAATGGCGGATCACTCAAATTTTGAGGGGGCTGGAGAAGAGGAAATAGCTCAAATTTTTCGTTTTGATCTCATATGAAAGAGTGAGTCACGGACACCAACATATTTAAATTTCAGCTTCCTAAGTGCATTTGAGGCGAGTTAGCAAAAACCGGTTTTTGAGAAAATTGCGTTTTTTGTGTCACTCACTTTGCGCAGGCTGGTGTGGATAAAATTCGCTCAAAATTCGGTGAGGAACTCTTCTTGCAAATACGCAAAAATAGTTTTTTTTTTTTCGATAAATTTCAAAATGGCGGATCACTCAAATTTTGAGGGGGCTGGAGAAGGGGCAAATAGCTCAAATTTTTTGTTTTTGATTTCATATGAAAGAGTGAGTCACGGATACTAACATATCCAAATTTCAGCTTCTAAGTGCATATTGAGAGGAGTTAGATCAAAAAACGGCTTTTTGAGGAAGTTTTGAGTCATGAAATTTCTTGAATCTTCCATATCTCTCCACCAAATCAAGTTAAAGAGGTCAAATTTTGTGTGTGAGGTTAGTTGGTGACCACAATATGACCTCTTGAATTTGGATCAAAATGGATTCAAAATGGCGGATTATCAAAATTTTGAGTAGAGCTTGAGGAGCCTCAAGTTGGTAAAAATGTAATTAATATGAATTCATATGGTTATTGGGATAAGTTGTATACTATATCCCGAATTCACTTCCATACATGATGTTGGAGGGGGAAGGCGGGGTTATCAACCTAAAATAGTGGTGGGGGTACAGGAGGGTCGAAAATTTTTATTGCTGTGTCATATGATAAAATGAGCCCAAGTGACAAACGTATTTTGATTTTAGCTTCCTCAGTGATTTTGGAGGGGAGTTAGAGCAAAAAACGGCTTTTGGAGGGGAAATTGCTGCAGGAAATTTCATGAATCTTCCATATCTCATCACCAAATCGGCCTAGAATGGTCAAACTTTGTGTGTAGGATTAGTTTGTGACCAGAATATAACCTCTTAAATTTGAGTCAAAATGGATCCAAAATGGCGGATTATCAAGATTTGAAGATAATTTGAAGACCCTCAAATAGTTATAATTTGAGAAATATGTATTCACATGATTATTTCATGGCAAGAAATACTACATTTGTGCCAAATTCAACTTCTTAAGTGTTTTTGGAGGGGATAAGGTACGGGTTTTCAGACTTGGTATTGGGTGTGGCCTGTAGTCATGAACGGTTAAGCAAGGTTATTAGTAAATCAAAACAAGCTTCAATTAAAAACTCAGCTCCAGTAATGCAGCATGGCTGCTTACGTTTTTTTTTGTGTTTTTAGCAATCCCTAAAGCACTTTGACTTATTTCAATGTTGAAAACATACTAAGCACATTTCAAAGAAATGTAATTTCAATTAAGCATTAGATGAAATACTCAGCTGAATAAACCTACCAAACATTTGATGAATATTATTTCAAATTGAGAACATTTCCTGAAATTTTATCAGAAATTGTTGAATTTTCAGAAAAATATTTTCGTAATATATTTTTCAGGAAAGAATGAAAGTTCTTAGACTCGAGCGTAAAATGGAAAAAAATTAGCAAAACACGTGTAAATTTTCTTGTATATTAATTAAAATCATAAAAAAATGAGAAATTTTCTTTTAATTACCAACCTCAAAAATTTAATAATTTTTTCCTAGCATTCCAGAATTTTTTATTTGGTATTTTTTGAAAAAATCTAGATAAAGTGTTCAAACTGATGAACAACATTGTGAACATGCAAAATTTTGACGAAAATTTTTCGAAGTTGAGGTAATTTTTTTTGATTCAATTTTATTTTTCACTACTGTGAATTAATCAGGTTCACGCCATGACTTTAAACCTTTGTACCAATAAAACCCTTAATTAATTATGTAATAAATTATTACTTTTACTTACTTACTTACTCCATTAACGTGCCGTGTTCTGCTACTATGGCCAGAGGCACGGAAAGGAAGATTACAGTTTGGGGAGGATGTCTATTGTTTTTAAGAAAGAGAACAGCTTAGATATTGTAGATTCGTTATCGGAAAGAAGCTCGGGTATGGATGATGGAAGAGAGAACTGGCGACGGATTGAATTATATTTTTGACAGTCAAGTAAAATGTGTGATATGGAGAGAGGAGTGGAGCAGGAGTCACAGAAGGGAGGAGGTTGTTTATTTAGAAGGTAGGAGTGAGTTAATTGTGAATGGCCAATTCGCAGACGGCATAGTGTGACCTCTTCTTTTCTGTTGGAGCGAAGCGCAGAATACCAGGGTTTAGATGTAGATTTGATTCGGCGAAGTTTATTTGTTAGAGGAATGAGATTCCACGAATCGGACCATTTTCCCCAGAGATAAGTTCGAACCTCGGATAGGGCATCGCGTTTTGGGATACGAATGTTAGGAATAGGGAAGCAGCGAGCAGCTTCTTTGGCGGCACGATCCACGATATCATTTGGAACAATTCCTTTATGGCTCGGTATCCATGCAAAAACAACTCGACGCGAAAATGAACTTAACGACGAAATTATTTCTTTAGCGATGGGGTGTTGTGATCTATCGCGGTATTTGGCAAGGCACTTAATAGAATTTAAAGAGTCCGTATAGATCACGCAATTTTGTTGAACTTTCAACGCGTATTCTATCGCAAGTTTAATGGCAAATAGTTCGAGGATAGGATAGAGTAACAGCCAGGAAGTACAAATCGAATGGTTTCCACTTCGCGAATGAGAACAGCGCAGCCCACAAAGGAGTCAAATTTTGATCCATCGGTAAAGATTGGTATGTACGAATCGTACTTGGAGAGTAGCGTGGAAAATGCTTGATTGATGGTTTCTTCTGAACTGTTTTTGGCAAGTTGGAGAAGAGATAAATCAGTTTTCAAGGTAAACGAGTCCCACGGTGGAAGAATCGCGGAAGACTGATTGTAGAGTATGGGTAAAGTATCACTTGTTGATACAAGCGGTGGTGAAGCGTAAGTGAGAAAGTGAAATTTAGTAACTTGAGTATTTTGTAGTAGTAAGTGAGCCGGATTCTCGGGAGAAGATATTATATGAAGCATCAGGTTCGAGCTAAGGAATTCCCTTCTTAAGCTGAGCGGCCATTCTCGAGCTTCGTAAAGTATGCTGATGGATGGTGACGTGCGGAAAGCTCCTGTTGCAATTCGAATGGCGGAATGGTGAATACTATTAATCTGATGAACCCTCAGCTTTTTAGAATCATGCACGTGATCTTAGAGAAACAAATACAAAATTATAACGTATTGGTAAAATTTCAATGTCAACTTACCTTGTTTTTCAAAAGATTTTACTTCAGTTTCGAGCGCTAACTGAACAAATTTTTCACCTCTTGTTTTCTCCATTGCAAGTAATTAACCCTTAAATGCCACACGGTGGTGAAAATCACCACACGAGTTTTTACCACGAGCGTGATACATTACCACTATAATAAGCGGTTCCAACGCTTGAGCGCAACAAACTGCACGCTAATAAGGAAATTATGCGCATGCGCGCAATATTGGTACACAGATTTTTCAGGGGTTCCAAAAATTTTTAGATTTCCATTTTAGGTGATTTTTTTTTTTTTTAATTCTAGTGAGTAGTTTTTAATTTTGTAGGCTCACACGTACGTTTTTTACCACTTTCGATTTTTGTGTTTATGGATTTATTTAATTATACAAAGCTATTATGTACAGAATCTCCCATTTTTGGGTTTAGACGGAGTATACATTTCAACAATTTCTTCTAAATAAAACGAGCAAAGATCGTCGACGCAAGTTTTTTCTTCGTTGATGGATACTACTGTCCTTTTTTTAGATGTTAGTATCGAGATCTCAAGCATTCAACGGATTTCTCATTCTTCTCTATTCCTCATAAAATTTGATTTTGAATTTTGTAGGAAATTTCAATTTGTTGGTGATTGGAAAAAATTTCTAGTTTAGTTTTTTAATTAAATTATTATTTAGTAAATATTTCAAATATCAGATTTTTCAAGGGTTCTAAAATTTAGTGAAAGTTTCAAATTATATTTTCCATGGAAATGTAAAAAAGGAGCTCTTGCTTTATTACAATCCTTATTTTTCTCAGTTTTATTTTTGGCACTTGAAAGAAAAGTAATAAAAATGGATAGAGAATTATACGACCTTTTATTTGACGAAGAAAATGATTTTGCCAATGACGATAGCGAAAACGATCCCGACTACATCGAGGAGGAAGATGAAGAACCCGATGAAATCGAAGCTGATGAAAAAACAGTTGATTCAGTACGGGTTTATGTCGGCAAAAATGAATATGCTTGGACTGCAGAACCAAGACAAAGACGAGGTCGTGCAGCTCCTGAGAAACAAAAAGATTATGTGTCCGCATCTAGGGGAATAGCTAAGAACTCGAGAAATCCGTTGCAAGCTTGGGACCTCTTCATCAACGACGAAATACAAGACATTATTGTGAAGCATACGAACGAGGAGATCAAAAAACGAATTGAAGATCGAAAAAAAACAAAATCAAAAGAGCAATCGTACCATCACGATTGCAGTATCCAAGAACTTAGAGCCGTATTTGGACTTTTATATCTGGCTGGAGTGCAAAAATCTTCAAAATTGGACATTGATGACTTATGGTCGACAAAATTTGGAATTACAGTTTTTAGATGTACAATGAGTGAACAACGTTTCCGGTATTTATTGAGTGTGCTACGATTTGATGATAGATCTACTAGAGAGCAACGCGTTTATGAAGATAACTTTGCGGCCATTCGAAATGTGTGGGAAAAATTTATTAAAAATTGCGAACGTTTTTACTCTCCCTCTATTAACCTGACAGTAGACGAACAGCTCGTTTCCTTCAGAGGAAATTGTCGCTTTAAGATGTACATCCCGTCAAAGCCCGCAAAGTATGGAATGAAGGTAGTCATGATGAATGATAACGCCACTGGGTATATGCTGAATGGCATACCTTATGTAGGAGTATCTAGAAAAACAAGAGACCTCTTGGAGCAGAAAAACATGGAAAAACAATCTGGGAGTAAGTCTGCAAAGGAACCAAAAAAAAGTGAAGCGGAATCTACCACCGGCGCTGCTGCTCGATACATCAGAGAACTCACTGCTCCAATTCATAACACATCACGAATAATAACATGTGATAACTGGTTCACGAGTATACCATTACTAGACGAAATGTTAATGGAATTCAAAACTTTTATGATTGGAACACTGAGGAAGAAACCGCAAATACCGCGCTTTTTTTTAGAAAAAAAGGAGAAAGATACATCACTATTCGCTTTTGATACAACAAAAGTCCTGATATCGTATGCTTCCAAGAATGATAAAAACGTCCTCCTTGTAACGAACATTGGATCTTTATATAACAAAGAAATTGACCAAAGTACGAAGAAACCAAAAGCAATTTTATATTATAATTCAACGAAAGGAGCTACAGATAGGTTTGATCAATTATGTGCAACATATAGCGTAGCAAGAAAGACGAATCGCTGGCCGCTTCGGTTCTTCTTTGCAATATTAGATCAATCAGCAGTGAATGCCATGATCATTTACACACTAAACACGAAAAGTGCTCCAGAGATTCCAAAAATTCCTCGAAGAAAATTTTTATTGAATCTAGGTTTGGCACTGATTGAACCCCTGCTTCGTGAGAGAATACAAAATCCAAATTTAAGATCTTACCTGAGAGAAGCGATAAAAGATATGTTTCCAGATCTCCAAAATAGAAGATCGTCGCAACCATCAGCGTCATGCGGGTTTAGCCCAGTACCTCCCAAAGGAGGGACCCTCTGCGAAATTTGTAAAAGAGAATCTCGAAAGCGCCAGAAAATTGGTAATTGTATAAAATGCGGCAATCCGTATTGCAAGGAGCATCAGGCAAAAATTTGCCAAGATTGTGTGAATATTACCTAAATAAAATTTGTCTAGTGTCAAAGTTATTTTTTATTCAATAATTTTTGGTGTTTGTAGCTGCGAAGGCTCTTATAATGTTGAAGACGATGTTCGGTTATAGTATGAGATTTCAATTTAAAAAAATATCCTCACCATGATTATTAATTTTCTGACGTTTTCTTTTCAAGTCAGCTTATTATCACAAGCTCCCATAAATATACAACAATACAAGCTCAACCATTTACCGCTTAACTAGCAGCTGTAACACTAAAGTTGATAATATTTAAAGATTTAAAATTTTTTTATAGCTCTTCACTGGCAATACTGCTTACACATAAGTTGATAAAACTGACCCACGGATATGAGGTATTATTTAATTAAGTGATAATTGGTTCAACTACTTTTTTTTTCAAGGAACATATTAAACATTAGAGAAATTATAAATTTAGGAATCATAAGTGCAATGTGGTGAAATTCACCACGTGTGGCATTTTAGGGATTTTCTTCAAATGGCATCACAGGGTTAAAATCAAAATTTAAGGTGGTGCTTTGGAAAATAAGTAGATAAATGCGAAAAGGTTGATTTTTTAATAAAAAAATGAAAAAATTGGAAAAATTAATGCTGAATACCCTCAAACAAAGTCTCTCAAACAATATATTATAATTTCAAATCATTTCGTTGTGTTTTTCTCAAAAATAACCCAACGAAATGATTTGAAATTATAATATATTGTTTTAGAGACTTTGTTTGAGGGTATTTAGCATTTGTTTTCCAATTTTTTCATTTTTTTATTAAAAAATCAACCTTTTTGCATTTACCAACTTATTTTCCAAAGCAGCGCCTCAAACGAGAACCTAACGAGCGTTCAAAATTCACGTAACATTTTCTTCTGCTTATGTCTATCATCGGCTTCTATTAGTGCTCATTATGTTCTCGTTTGAATTTTAGTGTAAAATTTAGGAACATTTACACGTATTTTGATAATTTTTTTCCATTTTGCGCTCGAGTCTAAGAACTTTCATTTTTTCCTTAAAAATGTATTATGAAAACATTTTTATGAGAATTCAACAATTTCAGATAAAATTTCAGGAAATGTTCTCAGTTTCAAATAATATTCATCAAAAGTATGGTAGTTTATTCAGCTGAGTATTTCATCAAATGCTTAATGCTTGATACGTTTTCAACGTTGAAATAAGTCAAAGTGCTTTAAGGATTGCCAAAAACAGAAATTATTGTTTTCATTCTTTAATTTTCTTGTCCTCCTTTTTTCCGTTCTTTTAAAGCACTCAAAGTTCGCTTTCATTCTCATTCTTCAAATTTTTTGCAATTTTTCGCTCTTTGTTCTTTATTGTTCACGCAGCCCTGAAACATGGTGTCTACCAAATCCGAAAAACAAAATTTCATATTTTTTTCGTACGATATATTTTGAGTATTTTATTCAAAATTTTTTAAGTAAGGTTTTCTTCACCTGAATTTTGCCTTCTTTTCTTTCATTTTGAAAACATAATTACTTTCTTTTAAATTTCGTAAATTTCGTACATTATCGACTGGTTTTCGTACATTTTTGGGTCATTTTCAAATTTCGTACCCACCTTTTTCGTAATTTCGTTCTTTTTTCGGCTGGTAGACACCATGCCTGAAATGAATCAACCACTGATTTTTTTAAGACAAGAGTAATGTGATAACCCTGAGAATGTTTAATTAATTATTGTAGTTATTTTTTTTTACTTTTTCATTAAGCAGTAAGTTCAATTTTAAAAAACTGAATAAAAAATAAATATTAAAAAAAAAATGGAATTTCATTTACAACCAATATTTTAGTATTGGGTATGTGTGTTGGCGTGTATAAAATGCTCCCTGTAAGTCGTAACTTGGCGAACGCCGCCAAATTGTCACCCATCAATCTGGCAACTACGCTGGTGACGGAGAAAAACTAAGGATATATTTCCATATACACAGGGGTGACGAAGAAGTCGGTTGCATAATTGGAAACAAATGATGCCTTCTCTCTATATTTTTTTATATAAACTAAATATATTCAAATTGAATGGCGTAAAAGCGGCAACCACTATGATAAACATGCTAGAAATAAATATGAGATGTATACACCTCCAGCAAGCTTATTAAGCATGGTGATGAAAAGGTACTGTTTATGAAAGGTGACGACAAAGATACGTGGGGGCATATATATATATAGATATAGTTTTGTACATTGCTGCACCCATTTTGGTTGTTAACATACATTGCTGCACCCGATAGCGACGTAGTTGCACCCGAATTGGGTGCCACAACGTTTTCTTATGGAAACCACATCAATTGATATGTGACGACCTCTACATTCATCCAGGCAATTTAAGGGTGGGTGCAACAAATGATATTTTTAGATGAATTTATCTAAATTAGTTCATAGTGTATATCTCTAGAGCGCGCTGGTGTCTTATATACGTGAATAAACGCTTTATGTCACACACACCTTACTGCACCCAAACGTTTGCTGTGTTGCCATTATTCTCAACCTTGACCATAACGTACATTTTGCATGATGCATGAATCATCTTATTATATACCGGCTAGATAGCGACGAATTAGTTGAACGTCTTGTTAACACTTTGCTTTTGATAGTATTTTGTGATAATTTTACTCGCGGCAAAAATAACTCGGTACTTTTTTTGTTCTACACTGAATTCCTGAAAAATTGATCTGGTAAATTTTTTTAGGAGCATTAGGGGAGGAGATAGAAAATCTTATAGGAGTCTCAAGTTTTCAATTTCTCAATTGAACTTATTTGGAACTAGAAAAAAATAATTTTTAAGAACGTAAGCAATTTTCCATCTTGCTGTGGGAAAGGGTACTACAAAAAATCGCATTTCCAAAGTGAGGTCATATAATTATTATTTTTTTGTTTTTTGTTTTTGTTTTTTCTTTGTTTTTTGTTGTTTTTTTTTTTTTTTGTAGTATCCCTATAGTCCAGTCGAAATAGGGTAAAAAATTAATTTATTCGAACTAATTGCCGTAAAAGTTTTTTTTTTCGTAATTTGGTAGCGGAAAGTGTCCTAAATAAGATACTAAAAGTCTCACTCCGTAGCCCTTGTGCGTCACGTGCTAGCGCGTGAAATATGCCACGCCGCAGCGTTTTTTTACGTTATCTCCATGAATATGCATTTTTACGCAAAAATAGTTTAGTAAAAAAATGTTCCTTGCTGAATTTTACATAAAGTGGACTATTTATTTTTATCCCTAACCCATTATTTCGTTGGAAAACGATAGTGCCTTTTACACCTATTTTTCACGCAACTCATCTATATATAGCTCAGATAAAACAAATTTCTTATTAAATTTGACATAAGATGGACAACCTCCCCATATTCCATTAAAAAAAGATGACGTCTTATAGATCTACCAATTATACAACCCATTTATACTACACAGCTGTTTTACCACGAAAATGCGAGCTCGATTTATACATTCTACAATCTTAAACAACATGACTCATATTCCAACTCATCTCAATTGATTAATAGAAGTCTATCCAATTTACCAATTATAAAAGGTGTTTATGAAATGAGCTGAATTTCAGTTTTTTCAAAAAGGGAAGACGGTAGATATTACAGTAGGTAGTGGTAAATTGACGACATTGAAATTTCATCTACGTCACTAAATCTTTAGATGTCTCAAAATGAAGTCAAGAGTTTGAAAATTTTTTTCACTTCCTGAAGTTATATTTTGTTATTCAAAGGCTAAGACAAGTTTTAGCCACCAATTAAAAAAAAAAATAAGAAGTCTAGACGATTTTTAATTCTTTTTTTTTTTTTCAAAGTACCGAAAATGAACGAGTAATAAGTAATAGTAGTTCATAAATACACAAAGAAAATCTTGTTTTTCGCTCATAACCTTTAAAAATGTTCCTTATACATTAACATTGTTTTTTTTTCTCTAAATTAATACGTTTTTTCAATTAAAGACGTAAAGTACACCATAATCACATCGTTTTCGAAGTACAAAGTATTGTTTTACCGGCGACTTTTGTTTTCGATAACTACAAAAGTCGCCGATAAAACTTGCCGGTAAAACAATATGCCCTTCGAAAACAATGTGGTTATCGGATCGCTCGGATACCCAAACGAGCGCTTTCCTCCCCCATTTAGGAAAAATCTCGTTCACTACCCGGGAGGAAAACTGGTTCTCGACTAATGTGATTCATCACCCTTGTTTCGCTTGAGCGATAAACCTCACACTACACAAAAATCGTTTTTACCTCCCTCGTTGTGAAATATACTATTTTCTATAATTGAGCCTAATTTTTTTAGAGTACTTTTCACATTGAATCTAGTGCTTATTTTTTCAACCGATTCTCATTCCTAAATTTTTTTTTTTTTGTACTCAGTATTTAAGGTACACTTTTTTAAATTGGAAACGTATAATATTGAAGGTTATGAAGTTGAAGATTGAAATAATAATAAAAAAAAAAAAACTGAAAGCTGAATCTTTCTACTGTACGAGCTCAATTAAAGCTTTTTTAGACTTAAGAAGCAAAATATGCTCGACAAGAGTTTCTCGAAATGTAAGCTTCTCGATGCTAAAATATCTGTACAAAGTCATTTTGAAGCAAAAGTGAGACATTTTGGGAAAGTGCGAGGTAAAATCGAGTATGTGATGTGCAATAAAGAAATAAGGTTCCTTATAAGGGTAGAAAACTCGTTTTTGAGTTAATGGTGGTTTTGTGTACTTTTGGTCATTAAAAAACGATTGATACTAGTTTTAGACCCCCAGCAGACTTGCATCACCCTTAAAAACGCAATTTAAAGAAACCGTTTTTTTTTCTAGCAATCGGTCTTTTTCGAAATGACAAAATGAGGTTGAGGTAACAGTGGAATCGGAAAATGAGATTAAGAAAAAAATCCCGTTGAAAAACAAAAAAATACACAAAATTTTTTCTTTCATTTTCCACCAAGTTTCGTGAAGTACAAGCTATACATTCAGTCGTTCAGTGTTACATGAAAAAATCTAAAAAAATTGTCACCAAAAAGTAAGTAGTCAAGCTTCAAACCTTATTTCCCAGAAAAGTGGTTTTTGCCCTTGACCTCATTTTCTTATTCCGCATCACATATTATCACTCTTGCGTTCGAAATAGTTTAAATTAGGCTTATATGAGACACATAACCAATGAATTACCCATTTTGTCGTTCTATTTCGAAAATAATCAAAATTGTTGCTTCTTGAAAAAAATGTTAAGAACAGATTGCCTCTCAAATTTTGAAAGCGTTGGCAGCTATAATTTACTCTAGTCTTTGAATGACAAAACTAATTGGGAAACGAGAGAAAAATTTCTAATTCACCAAAAATTTGGATTTTTTTCATTAATTTGAAAAATTTTCAAACTCTTGACTTCATTTTGAGGCATCTAAAAATTTAGTGACGTAGATGAAATTTCAATGTCGTCAATTTACCACTACCTACTGTAATACTACCATCTTCCCTTTTTGAAAAAACTGAAATTCAGCTCATTTCATAAACACCTTTTATGATTGGTAAATTGGATAGGCTTCTATTAATCAATTGAGATGAGTTGGAATATGAGTCATGTTGTTTAAGATTGTAGAATGTATAAATCAAGCTCGCATTTTCGTGGTAAAACAGCTGTGTAGTATAAATGGGTTGTATAATTGGTAGGTCTATAAGACGATATCTTTTTTTAATGAAATATGGGGAGGTTGTCTATCTTATGTCAAATTTAATAAGAAATTTTTTTTTATCTGAGCTATTTTTACATTGAAATGGATATTCGCGAAGATAACGCCAAAAAACGCCTGCAAAACAACGTATAGATGGGTTGTGTGAAAAATAGGTGTAAAAGGCACTATTGTTTTCCGACAAATAATGGGTTAGGGATAAAAATGAATAGTCCCCTTTATGTAAAATTCAGCAAGGAACATTTTTTCACTGAACTATTTTTGCGTAAAAATGCATATTCATGAAGATAACGTAAAAAAACGCTGCAGCGTGACATATTTCACGCGCTAGCACGCGACGCACAAGGGCTACGGAGTGAGGCTTTTAGTATGTTATTTAGGACACCTCCCACTACCAAATTACGAAGAAAAACCATTTACGGCAATTAGGTCGAATAAAAGTTCTATTTTGACTGAACTAAAAGTTGGCAAGTTGATAAATTCCAAAAGTTGGCAATTTCAAAAACTGCAATATTTTATTTGAGAAAATCATCTGCAATTAGATAGTCCATAGTCGTAGTTGGAATTTATTTCGATCTTAGTCAATTTCAATGTACGATCAATTATTAATACAAACAAGTCATTCAAGAATTAGTCAACTACTAATGATGTGAAATCGCCGATTGGCCAACTACATATTTACTAAAATCGTCAATTTGCTAGGTAAAGGCAAGATTGAGCAATAACACCGTGAAATAGCGAAAAACGAAAATGGTCACATCGTTGCATTTCATCGTATAAACTATGAGACCTTTTAAAACTAACTAGGTAATGATGTGATTCAGTTAAGTGATTTAAAAAATTATTCTCTTGAAGGTAATACTCAAAACAAAATGTATTATGGAAATCATCCTGAATATTGAAAACAAAGTGATGCTTTTCGAAGCGAATTTCTCAACGAACATTCAAAAATGAAAAATCGAGGGGTAGGTCTGGACTTCCCTTGCCTATGCCACTGGCTCGTACTAAAATATTATTGCGTGAAAAAAATTTCACCTCCACGCACCCCTTGCTCACTAGCGCTGCGTAGTGAGCAGTATCGTACACTACACTGTATGTAGTAGCATGCATATGCTACTTTTTGCTTCCACTCAAAATTGAGGCATTTGCGACTCCTTGTCACTAGGATATGGTATTTGATGATAAACAGCGTCCTACACTTTCGACTTCTAATTGTCGTTTTTGCCTCGTATGGGAGTCGAAAAAGATGCATTATGTATGAAGAAGAGGCGAAAAATATCCCCTGAAACCATATATATATCTAAAGGGTGCATTGTTATTACTGTTTATATATGGGTGCATTATTGTTATCTTTTATATATGGGTGCATTATTGTTACCTTTTATATATGGGTGCATTTTGTTACATTTTATATCTGGGCGCAACAAGTGCGTTTGAAGACCTGGGTGCAACACAGTACATAAACTATGTATATATATATATATTTCCCCACGTATCTTTGTCGTCACCTTTCATAAACAGTACCTTTTCGTCACCATGCTTAATAAGCTTGCTGGAGGTGTATACATCTCATATTTATTTTCAGCATGTTTATCATAGTGGTTGCCGCTTTTACGCCATTCAATTTGAATGTATTTAGTTTATATAAAAAAATATAGAGAGAAGGCATCATTTGTTTCCAATTATGCAACCGACTTCTTCGTCACCCCTGTGTATATGGAAATATATCCTTAGTTTTTCTCCGTCACCAGCGTAGTTGCCAGATTGATGGGTGACAATTTGGCGGCGTTCGCCAAGTTACGACTTACAGGGAGCATTTTATACACGCCAACACACATACCCAATACTAAAATGTTGTTTGTAAATAAAATTCCATTTTTTTTTTTAATTTTTTTTTAATTCAGTTTTTTAAAATTGAACTTACTGCTTAATGAAAAAGTAAAAAAAAATAACTACAATAATTAATTAAACATTCTCAGGGTTATCACATTACTCTTCTCTCAAAAAAATCAGTGGTTGATTCATTTCAGGCATAGTGTCTACCAGCCGAAAAAAGAACGAAATTACGAAAAAGGTGGGTACGAAATTTGAAAATGACCCAAAAATGTACGAAAACCAGTCGATAATGTACGAAATTTACGAAATTTAATAGAAAGTAATTATGTTTTCAAAATGAAAGAAAAGAAGGCAAAATTCAGGTGAAGAAAACCTTACTTAAAAAATTTTGAATAAAATACTCAAAATATATCGTACGAAAAAAATATGAAATTTTTTTTTCGGATTTGGTAGACACCATGTTTCAGGGCTGCGTGAACAATAAAGAACAAAGAGCGAAAAATTGCAAAAAATTTGAAGAATGAGAATGAAAGCGAACTTTGAGTGCTTTAAAAGAACGGAAAAAAGGAGGAAAAGAAAATTAAAGAATGAAAACAATAATTTCTGTTTTTGGCAATCCTTAAAGCACTTTGACTTATTTCAACGAATACTCAGCTGAATAAACCTACCATACTTTTGATGAATATTATTTGAAACTGAGAACATTTCCTGAAATTTTATCTGAAATTGTTGAATTCTCATAAAAATGTTTTCATAATACATTTTTAAGGAAAAAATGAAAGTTCTTAGACTCGAGCGCAAAATGGAAAAAAATTATCAAAATACGTGTAAATGTTCCTAAATTTTACACTAAAATTCAAACGAGAACATAATGAGCACTAATAGAAGCCGATGATAGACATAAGTAGAAGAAAATGTTACGTGAATTTTGAACGCTCGTTAGGTTCTCGTTTGAGGCGCTGCTTTGGAAAATAAGTTGGTAAATGCAAAAAGGTTGATTTTTTAATAAAAAAATGAAAAAATTGGAAAACAAATGCTAAATACCCTCAAACAAAGTCTCTAAAACAATATATTATAATTTCAAATCATTTCGTTGGGTTATTTTTGAGAAAAACACAACGAAATGATTTGAAATTATAATATATTGTTTTAGAGACTTTGTTTGAGGGTATTCAGCATTTACTTTTCCAATTTTTTCATTTTTTTATTAAAAAATCAACCTTTTCGCATTTATCTACTTATTTTCCAAAGCACCACCTTAAATTTTGATTTTAATTACTTGCAATGGAGAAAACAAGAGGTGGAAAATTTGTTCAGTTAGCGCTCGAAACTGAAGTAAAATCTTTTGAAAAACAAGGTAAGTTGACATTGAAATTTTACCAATACGTTATAATTTTGTATTTGTTTCTCTAAGATCACGTGCATGATTCTAAAAAGCTGAGGGTTCATCAGATTAAAAGTAATAATTTATTACATAATTAATTAAGGGTTTTATTGGTACAAAGGTTTAAGTCATGGCGTGAACCTGATTAATTCACAGTAGTGAAAAATAAAATTGAATCTAAAAAAATTACCTCAATTTCGAAAAATTTTCGTCAAAATTTTGCATGTTCACAATGTTGTTCATCAATTTGAACACTTTATCTAGATTTTTTCAAAAAATACCAAATAAAAAATTCTGGAATGCTAGGAAAAAATTATTAAATTTTTGAGGTTGGTAATTAAAGAAAATTTCTCATTTTTTTATGATTTTAATTAATATACAGGAAAATTTACACGTGTTTTGCTAATTTTTTTCCATTTTACGCTCGAGTCTAAGAACTTTCATTCTTTCCTGAAAAATATATTACGAAAATATTTTTCTGAAAATTCAACAATTTCTGATAAAATTTCAGGAAATGTTCTCAATTTGAAATAATATTCATCAAATGTTTGATAGGTTTATTCAGCTGAGTATTTCATCTAATGCTTAATTGAAATTACATTTCTTTGAAATGTGCTTAGTACGTTTTCAACGTTGAAATAAGTCAAAGTGCTTTAGGGATTGCCAAAAACACAAATTATTGTTTTCCTTCTTTAATTTTCTTGTTCTTCCTTTTTCCATTCTTTTAAAGCTCTCAAAGTTCGCTTTCATTCTCATTCTTCAAATTTTTTGTAATTTTTTGCTCTTCGTTCTTTATTGTTCTCGCAGCCCTGAAATGAATCGTAACCACTGATTTTTTATAAGGCAAGAATAAAGTTATTACTGAAGGAATGTTTGATTAATTATTATAGTGATGTTTTTTTACTTTTTTATTAAGCGTTATTAATAATATCGATCTCGATATAAAATTGTAAGTTTGATTTTAAACTAGAAGATACTACTAAAGTATCTTGAAAGCGGTCTTTACCCAATTATACTATTTTAAAGCAAGTTTTTCGAATAATTAATTTTTTTACATAAATAGGGTAAATAAATTTTCTAAAATTCAACCGTTCTACCAATTCCACTCATCCTAAATTTCATCAAGTATCATATAAAAAACATGACCTCACGTAATTTATACTTTTATAATCTAAAACTCGGAATTGTGTGAGGTCAGGTCATTTCATGTTCAAACAGCTCTAAAAAAACAATAATTTCACACGGCTTCTAAAAGAAACGTGACTTCGCGTTGAATTATACTTCCTCACGGTCACATGCTTTCGAGTTTGCCTCCTCCGATTCGAGGTGAACTATACTCATTTTTAAAATTTATATTTTAAATCGTGAATTAAAATTACGTGACGTCACGTTACCTCGTGTTTAATCGACTTCAAAAATCAATCAACTCTAAAAACCTATTCATGTACTCATTCTACCACTCTCCAAAATTTCGAGTCACTCTGTCAAGTTTTACTTTAATTATAGTGAGAGAACTAACGTTTACAAAAAAAAAGTGACCTCATGTTAAATCACCCTTCCCCAAGTTGAAAAACTAACAATAGCTGAAAGTCTAAAAACTCTGTCTATCCCCATAATTTGGTGTCGATCGATCTCAACTCAAGCCCCGTCACATCATGTCACGCCAACTCACATCCACTCACGTCCAGGGAACCGTCAATTCCAAGACTACTACGTCTATTCTTTCGGCCATCTGCACCATATTCTGATAAATTTTTGATACAAAGGGAAAAACCGTGACCTCACGCTTGATTGAATCAACTTACTCGATCTATCAAGTTTTACCGGAGTTACTTTAAAAGTAAAGTTCGCTAAAAACTGAATAAAAAAAAATAAGAAAAAAATGGAATTTTATTCGCAAAAATGATTTCAGTATTTCAATTTTAAAAAAGTGAACGGAGAATGGAAAAGAGTGAGTTCGATAAATCATTCATTACACAAAATGTTCTCATAAATTTGTGACGGCGATATACTCTCCTGAAAAAAGATCACGCAGTGTGTGTGTATAAAATTAGAAAGGTACGCGATGTTTTTGTCACTGCAGCGTTGCCACGAATAGGTGATGTATACAACCCGTTCATTATACGGAAACGTATGCGCTGTAACATTATCTCTATGTATACACAGGTAGCGCTACGTGGTGGAGGTTGGTGGAACTACCATTTTGAAATCTGTATATCGTAGGTGTATACATGACTTTTTCGTCACCATACAAAAATTTGCCATTCGACTCCTTAGGGTGTGAAACGGATTTTAAACTTGGTATACACAGGGATACGTTTTCGTCACCGGGTTGACGCGTTTGCCTCCGATTTCGGTGACGGAGACGATCAGCGCTTATATAAAAGGTGACGCCAAGGTACTGTTGCCATATATATTATATAATTATTNAGTTTTTAACAAAACGATAGCTATTACAGCTACCTGATTTGGGAAGGGAAGGTCGGGGGAGGGTGGAGTCTTCAAATCTTTGCGTTTCAGACCATTTGTAATCATCTGGCAATGTCCAACTTTTTGGTATATAATATATATTATAGATTTATCTATGGATAAAGTGGCATCATTTTTCGTCGTCTACAGGTAAAGTGGCATCTTTTTTACAAAGTGGCATCTTTTTTTTGATGCCACTTTACCATCACATTGCTCATCGATTCAGCTATGTGTCATGACGTCACTGGTGTGGTTATTTGGGTGATGCCACTTTACCACTAATATTCTATTTTTCATACAAAAAAATTTTTTTCGGTCTACGGTCGTAGTAGCCTCATTTTTTTGATGTTTACTGGTAAAGTGGCATCATTTTAAAAATTTGTTTCGAAGAAAACCTATGAAATTATACATTCCGTTCGCCATTGTGGTGTGTTAACGTGACATTAGATGCACTTCTGAGGAATGTGCAAAGTGATGCCACTTTGACCATAGATCACTATATATATATATATATGGCAACAGTACCTTGGCGTCACCTTTTATATAAGCGCTGATCGTCTCCGTCACCGAAATCGGAGGCAAACGCGTCAACCCGGTGACGAAAACGTATCCCTGTGTATACCAAGTTTAAAATCCGTTTCACACCCTAAGGAGTCGAATGGCAAATTTTTGTATGGTGACGAAAAAGTCATGTATACACCTACGATATACAGATTTCAAAATGGTAGTTCCACCAACCTCCACCACGTAGCGCTACCTGTGTATACATAGAGATAATGTTACAGCGCATACGTTTCCGTATAATGAACGGGTTGTATACATCACCTATTCGTGGCAACGCTGCAGTGACAAAAACATCGCGTACCTTTCTAATTTTATACACACACACTGCGTGATCTTTTTTCAGGAGAGTATATCGCCGTCACAAATTTATGAGAACATTTTGTGTAATGAATGATTTATCGAACTCACTCTTTTCCATTCTCCGTTCACTTTTTTAAAATTGAAATACTGAAATCATTTTTGCGAATAAAATTCCATTTTTTTCTTATTTTTTTTTATTCAGTTTTTAGCGAACTTTACTTTTAAAGTAACTCCGGTAAAACTTGATAGATCGAGTAAGTTGATTCAATCAAGCGTGAGGTCACGGTTTTTCCCTTTGTATCAAAAATTTATCAGAATATGGTGCAGATGGCCGAAAGAATAGACGTAGTAGTCTTGGAATTGACGGTTCCCTGGACGTGAGTGGATGTGAGTTGGCGTGACATGATGTGACGGGGCTTGAGTTGAGATCGATCGACACCAAATTATGGGGATAGACAGAGTTTTTAGACTTTCAGCTATTGTTAGTTTTTCAACTTGGGGAAGGGTGATTTAACATGAGGTCACTTTTTTTTTGTAAACGTTAGTTCTCTCACTATAATTAAAGTAAAACTTGACAGAGTGACTCGAAATTTTGGAGAGTGGTAGAATGAGTACATGAATAGGTTTTTAGAGTTGATTGATTTTTGAAGTCGATTAAACACGAGGTAACGTGACGTCACGTAATTTTAATTCACGATTTAAAATATAAATTTTAAAAATGAGTATAGTTCACCTCGAATCGGAGGAGGCAAACTCGAAAGCATGTGACCGTGAGGAAGTATAATTCAACGCGAAGTCACGTTTCTTTTAGAAGCCGTGTGAAATTATTGTTTTTTTAGAGCTGTTTGAACATGAAATGACCTGACCTCACACAATTCCGAGTTTTAGATTATAAAAGTATAAATTACGTGAGGTCATGTTTTTTATATGATACTTGATGAAATTTAGGATGAGTGGAATTGGTAGAACGGTTGAATTTTAGAAAATTTATTTACCCTATTTATGTAAAAAAATTAATTATTCGAAAAACTTGCTTTAAAATAGTATAATTGGGTAAAGACCGCTTTCAAGATACTTTAGTAGTATCTTCTAGTTTAAAATCAAACTTACAATTTTATATCGAGATCGATATTATTAATAACGCTTAATAAAAAAGTAAAAAAACATCACTATAATAATTAATCAAACATTCCTTCAGTAATAACTTTATTCTTGCCTTATAAAAAATCAGTGGTTACGATTCATTTCAGGGCTGCGAGAACAATAAAGAACGAAGAGCAAAAAATTACAAAAAATTTGAAGAATGAGAATGAAAGCGAACTTTGAGAGCTTTAAAAGAATGGAAAAAGGAAGAACAAGAAAATTAAAGAAGGAAAACAATAATTTGTGTTTTTGGCAATCCCTAAAGCACTTTGACTTATTTCAACGTTGAAAACGTACTAAGCACATTTCAAAGAAATGTAATTTCAATTAAGCATTAGATGAAATACTCAGCTGAATAAACCTATCAAACATTTGATGAATATTATTTCAAATTGAGAACATTTCCTGAAATTTTATCAGAAATTGTTGAATTTTCAGAAAAATATTTTCGTAATATATTTTTCAGGAAAGAATGAAAGTTCTTAGACTCGAGCGTAAAATGGAAAAAAATTAGCAAAACACGTGTAAATTTTCCTGTATATTAATTAAAATCATAAAAAAATGAGAAATTTTCTTTAATTACCAACCTCAAAAATTTAATAATTTTTTCCTAGCATTCCAGAATTTTTTATTTGGTATTTTTTGAAAAAATCTAGATAAAGTGTTCAAATTGATGAACAACATTGTGAACATGCAAAATTTTGACGAAAATTTTTCGAAATTGAGGTAATTTTTTTAGATTCAATTTTATTTTTCACTACTGTGAATTAATCAGGTTCACGCCATGACTTTAAACCTTTGTACCAATAAAACCCTTAATTAATTATATAATAAATTATTACTTTTAATCTGATGAACCCTCAGCTTTTTAGAATCATGCACGTGATCTTAGAGAAACAAATACAAAATTATAACGTATTGGTAAAATTTCAATGTCAACTTACCTTGTTTTTCAAAAGATTTTACTTCAGTTTCGAGCGCTAACTGAACAAATTTTCACCTCTTGTTTTCTCCATTGCAAGTAATTAAAATCAAAATTTAAGGTGGTGCTTTGGAAAATAAGTAGATAAATGCGAAAAGGTTGATTTTTTAATAAAAAAATGAAAAAATTGGAAAAGTAAATGCTGAATACCCTCAAACAAAGTCTCTAAAACAATATATTATAATTTCAAATCATTTCGTTGTGTTTTTCTCAAAAATAACCCAACGAAATGATTTGAAATTATAATATATTGTTTTAGAGACTTTGTTTGAGGGTATTTAGCATTTGTTTTCCAATTTTTTCATTTTTTTATTAAAAAATCAACCTTTTTGCATTTACCAACTTATTTTCCAAAGCAGCGCCTCAAACGAGAACCTAACGAGCGTTCAAAATTCACGTAACATTTTCTTCTACTTATGTCTATCATCGGCTTCTATTAGTGCTCATTATGTTCTCGTTTGAATTTTAGTGTAAAATTTAGGAACATTTACACGTATTTTGATAATTTTTTTCCATTTTGCGCTCGAGTCTAAGAACTTTCATTTTTTCCTTAAAAATGTATTATGAAAACATTTTTATGAGAATTCAACAATTTCAGATAAAATTTCAGGAAATGTTCTCAGTTTCAAATAATATTCATCAAAAGTATGGTAGGTTTATTCAGCTGAGTATTCGTTGAAATAAGTCAAATGCTTTAAGGATTGCCAAAAACAGAAATTATTGTTTTCATTCTTTAATTTTCTTTTCCTCCTTTTTTCCGTTCTTTTAAAGCACTCAAAGTTCGCTTTCATTCTCATTCTTCAAATTTTTTGCAATTTTTCGCTCTTTGTTCTTTATTGTTCACGCAGCCCTGAAACATGGTGTCTACCAAATCCGAAAAACAAAATTTCATATTTTTTTCGTACGATATATTTTGAGTATTTTATTCAAAATTTTTTAAGTAAGGTTTTCTTCACCTGAATTTTGCCTTCTTTTCTTTCATTTTGAAAACATAATTACTTTCTATTAAATTTCGTAAATTTCGTACATTATCGACTGGTTTTCGTACATTTTTGGGTCATTTTCAAATTTCGTACCCACCTTTTTCGTAATTTCGTTCTTTTTTCGGCTGGTAGACACTATGCCTGAAATGAATCAACCACTGATTTTTTTGAGAGAAGAGTAATATGATAACCCTGAGAATGTTTAATTAATTATTGTAGTTATTTTTTTTTACTTTTTCATTAAGCAGTAAGTTCAATTTTAAAAAACTGAATAAAAAATAAATTAAAAAAAAAAATGGAATTTTATTTACAAACAACATTTTAGTATTGGGTATGTGTGTTGGCGTGTATAAAATGCTCCCTGTAAGTCGTAACTTGGCGAACGCCGCCAAATTGTCACCCATCAATCTGGCAACTACGCTGGTGACGGAGAAAAACTAAGGATATATTTCCATATACACAGGGGTGACGAAGAAGTCGGTTGCATAATTGGAAACAAATGATGCCTTCTCTCTATATTTTTTTATATAAACTAAATACATTCAAATTGAATGGCGTAAAAGCGGCAACCACTATGATAAACATGCTGGAAATAAATATGAGATGTATACACCTCCAGCAAGCTTATTAAGCATGGTGACGAAAAGGTACTGTTTATGAAAGGTGACGACAAAGATACGTGGGGAAATATATATATATAGATTTATCTATGGATAAAGTGGCATCATTTTTCGTCGTCTACAGGTAAAGTGGCATCTTTTTTACAAAGTGGCATCTTTTTTTTGATGCCACTTTACCATCACATTGCTCATCGATTCAGCTTTGTGTCATGATGTCACTGGTGTGGTTATTTGGGTGATGCCACTTTACCACTAATATTCTATTTTTCATACAAAAAAATTTTTTTCGGTCTACGGTCGTAGTAGCCTCATTTTTTTGATGTTTACAGGTAAAGTGGCATCATTTTAAAAATTTGTTTCTAAGAAAACCTATGATATTATACATTCCGTTCGCCATTGTGGTGTCGTTAATGTGACATTAGATGCACTTCTGAGGAATGTGCAAAGTGATGCCACTTTGACCATAGATCACTATATATATATATATATAGGTGTACGTTTCCGGTAAAGTCTGCCACCATACGGGTATTTTTTACTAGTTATGTGGGCCACGTAGTATTATGGGCCATGGCCCACAATACAAAGGTTATTCTTACTGGTCTTGTGGACCACCCTTTGCGGGGTGCATGGGGAATATATATTCCAGATTTTTGTCAACTGACTTGTGAGCCACTATAGTTTTACACAAAACCTATAGGTTACGCTAGAGACATGACATCGAAAAATGGAAACCAGATGGGTATGTTTTGTTGTATACTATAATGCACGAAGGAATTTGACTTTCTGTAGAGGAATATTTTTGAGGTTGTGAATGGGGTTGCAGTAGTAAGAAATGAAAGGAGATTGAAAACATTTTATTTGTAGTTTAGCTTATAATAAGACATAAATACATTATAAAATAATTTTTTTCAATTTCAAATCTCTTCAAAGACGCAAATGTAGAGAAAATATCATTTGAATGAAAATTTTTTAAGAGAACGGACAAATGAAATGAATATTCTTCACTGAAAAGCATGTTTGAAATGCTAAGACAATGTTGATAAGTACATAAAGTAAAGAATGACAAATTTCCAGCATTTTAATTTCGTTTCAGATTATTCATTTTCAAGTTAATAAAAATCTTTTTATATGCATATCAGTTATCTATATTAGTTTACTGATTAGGTCCTAGTAGCATTACTTCACAGCACACGTCATTTCTTTTAATTATGATATCAAGAAAACATGAAATGGCATTAATACATACAAATGACAAAAAAGTAAAAATATTAGTTTCAAAAATTTTTATTAGCTGAGTTTTTAACTAAGAAACGACAGCTATTACAGCGCCTATTTTGAATTAAGAAGTTCAAAAACCCATTTTTTATCGAATTTGTTTTCAAATTGACTAAAGAAATTGAAATTTGCAAAAATGTTGCTGTTCGTACACTAGGTAATTATCTAACATTAGGATCAAAAATTTTGACGCATTTCGTGTCCCTCAAATGTGTCTCAAAATTTGAGTGACTCGCCATTTTGAGGTTGACCTAAAATCGAAAGAAATGTAGTTTCACATATTCACGTGAACATTATCTTTTCGAATTTTCAGCGACTTTCATTCACTCATTATAGTTTTATTGGGATGCAAAAGAAAAAAGTTAGAAATAGGTCGCAATAATGGTGAAAACCTCATAAAAAAAGATACATCTTATTTTTTTTTTAACGAAAACTCCAAATTTTGATAAATTTTCCTGATACAACTAATTTTAAGCCCTGAAAACAGGATTTTCTGAAAAAATTAACGAAAAATAACGCGTGACGAAGAGATCAGGTAAATACGTATAAACGATGTAGGCTCGTCACGAGAATTTCGTTTTTCGTGGAAATATCGAATTGAATTTCTAGAAAGATCATTTGTAAGCCTTGTTTCAAAGTGTAGAACATTTTTTCCGACAATATTTATAATTGTCATGAAGTAATAGTTTAAGCTTACAAAAAAATTTATTAGATGCTCCATTTGCACCTCTTAAATTCGCAAAATATAACTTTCATAACCATTTATCTCCTTAACTTTTCTTCAAATTGACATAGGAAATTGAAATTTGGTTATGCTTGCGTCCTTACATTACTTCATCATGCGACGTTACGATTTAACATTTTGAGGCATTTCGTGTGCCTCAAATGTGTCTCAAAATTTGAGTGACTCGCCATTTTAAGGTTAACCTAAAATCGAAAGAAATGCAGTTTCACATATTCACGTGAACATTATCTTTTCAAATTTTCAACAATTTTCATTCACTCGTTAGAATTTTATTGCGCTGAAAAGGAAAAAATTCAGAAATAGGGCGTAATAGAGGCGAAAAAACAATCAAAAAAGATGTATCATATTCTTTTTTGAACGAAAAATCCAAATTTTGATAAATTTTCCTGATACAACTAATTTTAAGCTCCAAAAACGAGATTTTTCGAAAAAATCAACAAAAAACAACGCGTGATGAAGAGATTAGGTCAACGCGTATAAACGAGATAGACTCGTTACAAGAACTCCGCTTTCAGAGGAGATATCTGACTAAATTATTTCAAGAAAAATCATTTATAAGCCTTGTTTTTCAATGTATGCAATTTTGTTCAAGAGCATGTATGATTTTCATCGAGTTCCAGACCAAGTTTGCAAAAAAATTACTTGGTGGCCTCCATTTCACCACTTGAATTCAAAAATAAAGCATCAAAAATCCTTTTTTTCTTCTTCAACTTCCTTCAAATTGCCTTGAAATATTAAAATTGTGATATGTTGGCATTCGTACTTCACTTGATCATGTGACATTAGGTTCAAAAATTTTGGCGCTTTTTCATTCCCTCCAGCCTGTCTTAAAATCAGAGTGAACCGTCATTTTAACATTAATCAAAAATTGAAAAATATGTAGCTTTAGATATTTACTTGAACATTATGTTTTTAAATTTTGAGCAATATTCACTCATTCATCAGAGTGTTTACACTCTGAAAAGGCAAAAATTTTTAAATAAGCCGTAATAATGGCAAAAAATGATAAAAAAATATATAATTCTATTCGCTTTCGAACTAAAATCCGAATTTCGAATTATTTTCCTGATATCACTCAATGATTTTTTGAAAAAATCACTGAAAAACAAAGAGTGATACCGATCTAGTAAATAGGTACCTATAATGTAATCATAATTGGAATTATACAAATCAACCAATGTTTGTTCCATTAATAATATTAACATACTTAATATTGCTTTTGTTTTCTCGAGATCAGAAAGTAAAATTTTCATTCTCTCGGATACCACGTTTAAATTTGTCACAGTTCACGTATTTACACATAATTTTGTGGAGTTTGCGATATCTTCGGCAGTGAACGTGGCAACGTCTTCATCAGCTGATAGCAGGTAGTTACAACTGTGAAATACTCCATCCTTGATTCATGAGCGACACAATGAAAGACAGGATATGAATAGATGTAGGGTCAGGCAGGCAGTGAATAACCTCTTTTTTGTTTTTCTTTTCCTTTTTTTTTACTGAAACGTGAAATGTACGATATTCGTATATGAACTGGTGAAGGCACTTCTTAATACGTTATCTGAGCGCGAGTATGGGAAACTTGGTAACTTGAAATTTACTTTTCTCTCCTCAAAATACACTGGCTACCAAGCAAATTGTTTTTTAATTTTTGTATTGACCATTTATATGGTTTAATGTGGATCCCTCGTGAAAAATTGAAGAATGAATGTGGAAGTATTTTTGATTTCATGAGACTTCAATGAACGTAATAATATATC
Organism: Phenacoccus solenopsis; assembly: GCA_009761765.1. NCBI lineage: Eukaryota > Metazoa > Arthropoda > Insecta > Hemiptera > Pseudococcidae > Phenacoccus > Phenacoccus solenopsis. The sequence continues at coordinate 218,782 of VFXL01000304.1, read as the reverse complement.
CGCTCGGTGCTTCATGAATTCGCAATGCAATTCACGTATCACGTAGAGTTTTTGAACTGAAAAAAGTTATGAAAAGGGCATAAGAGCATTTTCCACCTAATTTTGGTTACTTGTTTATATTTTCACGGAATCAGGAAGGTTCAAGTGTTCAAAACTCCTATGAGGGAACGAAAATCGCTCAAAATTTAAAAACATGATGTTTCAATTTCTAGAAAACAAAAGCAATATTAAGTATGTTAATATTATTAATGGAACAAACATTGGTTGATTTGTATAATTCCAATTATGATTACATTATAGGTACCTATTTACTAGATCGGTATCACTCTTTGTTTTTCAGTGATTTTTTCAAAAAATCATTGAGTGATATCAGGAAAATAATTCGAAATTCGGATTTTAGTTCGAAAGCGAATAGAATTATATATTTTTTTATCATTTTTTGCCATTATTACGGCTTATTTAAAAATTTTTGCCTTTTCAGAGTGTAAACACTCTGATGAATGAGTGAATATTGCTCAAAATTTAAAAACATAATGTTCAAGTAAATATCTAAAGCTACATATTTTTCAATTTTTGATTAATGTTAAAATGACGGTTCACTCTGATTTTAAGACAGGCTGGAGGGAATGAAAAAAGCGCCAAAATTTTTGAACCTAATGTCACATGATCAAGTGAAGTACGAATGCCAACATATCACAATTTTAATATTTCAAGGCAATTTGAAGGAAGTTGAAGAAGAAAAAAAGGATTTTTGATGCTTTATTTTTGAATTCAAGTGGTGAAATGGAGGCCACCAAGTAATTTTTTTGCAAACTTGGTCTGGAACTCGATGAAAATCATACATGCTCTTGAACAAAATTGCATACATTGAAAAACAAGGCTTATAAATGATTTTTCTTGAAATAATTTAGTCAGATATCTCCTCTGAAAGCGGAGTTCTTGTAACGAGTCTATATCGTTTATACGCGTTGACCTGATCTCTTCATCACGCGTTGTTTTTTGTTGATTTTTTCGAAAAATCTCGTTTTTGGAGCTTAAAATTAGTTGTATCAGGAAAATTTATCAAAATTTGGATTTTTCGTTCAAAAAAGAATATGATACATCTTTTTTGATTGTTTTTTCGCCTCTATTACGCCCTATTTCTGAATTTTTTCCTTTTCAGCGCAATAAAATTCTAACGAGTGAATGAAAATTGTTGAAAATTTGAAAAGATAATGTTCACGTGAATATGTGAAACTGCATTTCTTTCGATTTTAGGTTAACCTCAAAATGGCGAGTCACTCAAATTTTGAGACACATTTGAGGCACACGAAATGCCTCAAAATGTTAAATCGTAACGTCGCATGATGTTTCCTATGTCAATTTGAAGAAAAGTTAAGGAGATAAATGGTTATGAAAGTTATATTTTGCGAATTTAAGAGGTGCAAATGGAGCATCTAATAAATTTTTTTGTAAGCTTAAACTATTACTTCATGACAATTATAAATATTGTCGGAAAAAATGTTCTACACTTTGAAACAAGGCTTACAAATGATCTTTCTAGAAATTCAATTCGATATTTCCACGAAAAACGAAATTCTCGTGACGAGCCTACATCGTTTATACGTATTTACCTGATCTCTTCGTCACGCGTTATTTTTCGTTAATTCTTTCAGAAAATCCTGTTTTCAGGGCTTAAAATTAGTTGTATCAGGAAAATTTATCAAAGTTTGGAGTTTTCGTTAAAAAAAAAATAAGATGTATCTTTTTTTATGGGGTTTTCACCATTATTGCGATCTATTTCTAACTTTTTTCTTTTGCATCCCAATAAAACTATAATGAGTGAATGAAAGTCGCTGAAAATTCGAAAAGATAATGTTCACGTGAATATGTGAAACTACATTTCTTTCGATTTTAGGTCAACCTCAAAATGGCGAGTCACTCAAATTTTGAGACACATTTGAGGGACACGAAATGCGTCAAAATTTTTGATCCTAATGTTAGATAATTACCTAGTGTACGAACAGCAACATTTTTGCAAATTTCAATTTCTTTAGTCAATTTGAAAACAAATTCGATAAAAAATGGGTTTTTGAACTTCTTAATTCAAAATAGGCGCTGTAATAGCTGTCGTTTCTTAGTTAAAAACTCAGCTAATAAAAATTTTTGAAACTAATATTTTTACTTTTTTGTCATTTATATGTATTAATGCCATTTCATGTTTTCTTGATATCATAATTAAAAGAAATGACGTGTGCTGTGAAGTAATGCTACTAGGACCTAATCAGTAAACTACCTTATTTGCAAGTACGTATCGGCACGGACACCAACATATTCCTATTTCAATTTCCCAAGTTAGTTTGAAGGAAAGTTGAACGAAAATAAAGCATTTATTTTGGAACTGAAGGGGTGTAATGGGAGGCCTTGTTAAAATTTTTTTGCAAACGTACACTGGTACCAGATGATAATCATACCTGTTCTTGAACTAAATTGTGTACATTCAAAATTAAGACTAATAAATCATTTTTCTTGTAATTAAGTCAAATATGATTCAAATTTTTGTAGCATTTGGCTAAAATGTTTTGAAAAGAAAGGTAAGTATTCGAGGTGGTGTGCATGTACCCAAATCACCTGCGGATTTATGAATTTGAAGTCATGAGGTCTATAACTCATGGATACTCTGGGAGTGTTGGACTGAAAAATTCGTACGTTTGTGATAGCTCGAAATATTAACCTATCTCAAGCATGATATTATGGCGGGAAAATCATATTGTGGGGCTAGCGCTGTAGCTATCATCGATACCGCCAGAAATAAGAGGTAAAGTGCCAATATAATTCGACCTGTAAATATACGGTGTTGCCGATACGAATTAGTGAAATGAAGAAAAAAAAATCGTAAAAGAAATCCTGAAAACTGGCAACGTTATAGTACAGGGAAATTAGCTTATTTTTTGACCAAACCTGGAAAAAAATGGTAGTGAGCTGAATTTTACATTATTTGTGCAGAATGGTGTCCTTAACAAGGTATAAAAAGTTGTCACCCCCAGGTGGTGAGCTAACCCCAGGAGGGGGTTAAAACCCCCCAAAAACCAGTTTTTCAACAGTTTTTTGCTAATATCTTCGAAAAAAAGGGCCCTACGTCAAAATAAGTTATATGAAAAATGTTCCTCGTTAGATTTCCTACAGAATAGGTGAAACAGTTTTCCCAAAAAGTCATTAGTAAGCCCAAAATGGGGAGGTCAAAATATACCAATTTTTAGAATTTCCTTGTGAAAATCAGTTTTTTGTTTATATCTTCTATATGGTGCGTCCTACGCAAAAATTGGTAATATTAAAAAATATTCCCCGTTCAATTTCCTATAAGGTACGTGAAAAGCTTTTTCCAAAAAGTCAAAAAGGGCCCAAAATGGGGGCCCCAAAATAATTAATTTTGGAAAAATTTATTCGTATGTTCATGTCTGTTACCAAGTGACCTATGTAGGTGATAAAGATGAACAAATAATTTTTACCGATGATTTCCCCTCCCCCTCCCCCTCCTTTAGAAATCCTCCCTTCAATCTGCATTACTGAACAAAAAAAACTATAGATATATTCTGTAATATTTATTTTATATTATTTCCGGATCATCTACATCCTCCTCGTCACTGATTTCTACTTCCATACAATTTGTGCAGTCAACTCCGCGACAATAACCGCACAGTTTCGAACATTTCAGTCCTGAAATAACAGAAAGTTGGGTCATGCAAAATGTTTTCTGAAATGCTAACTTGAAAGTAATTAGCTTTTAACCTGTTTTCCTACATGTACAAGCAGAAGCGCACCCTTTTGTACAATTACAAGAAATAGTATGGAGTAAGGATTCAGGAGCAGGTGGATCAGACATTGATATAGGATAGATTTTTCCATCGATGACCTTCCATCCCCATATCTCAGGTGAAATATGAGTACCTCTCCACAACTGAACCTGTAGGTAAACGCGGAAACCATGCTGCTGTGCTGCGTCTTCAGTGGGTGGTAGCGAAGCGAGATTTGTTCTATTTTTCAGCGCCATACGAATAAAACAATGGTATCGGTACTCATTTAGAGATGTTTCATTTTTTGGTGCAGAGTATAATTTCAAGAATAACTGAAAAGTAGCGCGACTGATATCCTCTCTTGACGCATTTTCATCATTGAAAATTTTGACCACTTCTTCAGAGTTATCAAGATTTTGCAGAACATTTAGCATCCTGTAAAAGCATGCGCTAGTAAAATTTTATCTTTCAAGTCGGTGTTCTGACTTACAGTTTTATAAATTCTATTCGGCATTTTCCCTTTTCCAGGCTTGAAGAATGTGATGTTCTTTTCTAGTGGAGTTAACGCGACAAGCAGTACTGCTAGGTCTACATCTTCCCTATTACTACAGTATCATCTTCTTTTTCTAATGCGCACTCAATAATAAGTTTATCTGCGTCATCTAGAGCTCGCCTCACAATGTAATTATTTTCATGTCTAGATGACGCAGATAAAATTTTACTAGCGCATTTTTACAGGATGCGATACAACATCTGCGATATACAATGTCGGAAAGCAAAAATTTTTAAATGTTCTGCAAAATCTTGATAACTCTGAAGAAGTGGTCAAAATTTTCAATGATGAAAATGCGTCAAGAGAGGATATCAGTCGCGCTACTTTTCAGTTATTCTTGAAATTATACTCTGCACCAAAAAATGAAACATCTCTAAATGAGTACCGATACCATTGTTTTATTCGTATGGCGCTGAAAAATAGAACAAATCTCGCTTCGCTACCACCCACTGAAGACGCAGCACAGCAGCATGGTTTCCGCGTTTACCTACAGGTTCAGTTGTGGAGAGGTACTCATATTTCACCTGAGATATGGGGATGGAAGGTCATCGATGGAAAAATCTATCCTATATCAATGTCTGATCCACCTGCTCCTGAATCCTTACTCCATACTATTTCTTGTAATTGTACAAAAGGGTGCGCTTCTGCTTGTACATGTAGGAAAACAGGTTAAAAGCTAATTACTTTTAAGTTAGCATTTCAGAAAACATTTTGCATGACCCAACTTTCTGTTATTTCAGGACTGAAATGTTCGAAACTGTGCGGTTATTGTCGCGGAGGTGACTGCACAAATTGTATGGAAGTAGAAATCAGTGACGAGGAGGATGTAGATGATCCGGAAATAATATAAAATAAATATTTCAGAATATATCTATAGTTTTTTTTGTTCAGTAATGCAGATTGAAGGGAGGATTTCTAAAGGAGGGGGAGGGGGAGGGGAAATCATCGGTAAAAATTATTTGTTCATCTTTATCACCTACATAGGTCACTTGGTAACAGACATGAACATACGAATAAATTTTTCCAAAATTAATTATTTTGGGGCCCCCATTTTGGGCCCTTTTTGACTTTTTGGAAAAAGCTTTTCACGTACCTTATAGGAAATTGAACGGGGAATATTTTTTAATATTACCAATTTTTGCGTAGGACGCACCATATAGAAGATATAAACAAAAAACTGATTTTCACAAGGAAATTCTAAAAATTGGTATATTTTGACCTCCCCATTTTGGGCTTACTAATGACTTTTTGGGAAAACTGTTTCACCTATTCTGTAGGAAATTTAACGAGGAACATTTTTTCATATAACTTATTTTGACGTAGGGCCCTTTTTTTCGAAGATATTAGCAAAAAACTGTTGAAAAACTGGTTTTTGGGGGGTTTTAACCCCCTCCTGGGGTTAGCTCACCACCTGGGGGTGACAACTTTTTATACCTTGTTAAGGACACCATTCTGCACAAATAATGTAAAATTCAGCTCACTACCATTTTTTTCCAGGTTCAATCCTAATTTNACCTTCCATCCCCATATCTCAGGTGAAATATGAGTACCTCTCCACAACTGACACTGTAGGTAAACGCGGAAACCATGCTGCTGTGCTGCGTCTTCAGTGGGTGGTAGCGACAGCAAGATTTGTTCTATTTTTCAGCGCCATACGAATAAAACAATGGTATCGGTACTCATTTAGAGATGTTTCATTTTTGGTGCAGAGTATAATTTCAAGAATAACTGAAAAGTAGCGCGACTGATATCCTCTCTTGACGCATTTTCATCATTGAAAATTTTGACCACTTCTTCAGAGTTATCAAGATTTTGCAGAACATTTAGCATCCTGTAAAAGCATGCGCTAGTAAAATTTTATCTTTCAAGTCGGTGTTCTGACTTACAGTTTATAAATTCTATTCGGCATTTTCCCTTTCCAGGCTTGAAGAATGTGATGTTCTTTCTAGTGAGTTAACACGACAAGCAGTACTGCTAGATCTACATCTTCCCCTATTACTACAGTATCATCTTCTTTTCTAATGCGCACTCAATAATAAGTTTATCTGCGTCATCTAAGCTCGCCTCACAATGTAATTATTTTCATGTCTAGATGACGCAGATAAAAATTTACTAGCGCATGCTTTTGCAGGATGCGATACAACATCTGCGATATACAACGTCGGAAAGCAAAAATTTTTAAATGTTCTGCAAAATCTTGATAACTCTGAAGAAGTGGTCAAAATTTTCAATGATGAAAATGCGTCAAGAGAGGATATCAGTCGCGCTACTTTTCAGTTATTCTTGAAATATATACTCTGCACCAAAAAATGAAACATCTCTAAATGAGTACCGATACCATTGTTTATTCGTATGGCGCTGAAAAATAGAACAAATCTGCTTCGCTACCACCCACTGAAGACGCAGCACAGCAGCATGGTTTCCGCGTTTACCTACAGGTTCAGTTGTGGAGAGGTACTCATATTTCACCTGAGATATGGGGATGGAAGGTCATTGATGGAAAAAATCTATCCTATATCAATGTCTGATCCACCTGCTCCTGAATCCTTACTCCATACTATTTCTTGTAATTGTACAAAAGGGTGCGCTTCTGCTTGTAAGTTAGCATTTCAGAAAACATTTTGCATGACCCAACTTTCTGTTATTTCAGGACTGAAATGTTCGAAACTGTGCGGTTATTGTCGCGGAGGTGACTGCACAAATTGTATGGAAGTAGAAATCAGTGACGAGGAGGATGTAGATGATCCGGAAATAATATAAAATAAATATTTCAGAATATATCTATAGTTTTTTTGTTCAGTAATGCAGATTGAAGGGAGGATTTCTAAAGGAGGGGGAGGAGGGGGGGGGAATCATCGGTAAAAATTATTTGTTCATCTTTATCACCTACATAGGTCACTTGTGACAGACATGAACATACGAATAAATTTTTCCAAAATTAATTATTTTTGGGGCCCCCCATTTTGGGCCTTTTTTACTTTTTGGAAAAAGCTTTTCATGTACCTTATAGGAAATTGAACGGGGAATATTTTTTAATATTACCAATTTTGCGTAGGACGCACCATATAGAAGATATAACAAAAACTGATTTTCATAAGGAAATTCTAAAAATTGGTATATTTTGACCTCCCCATTTTGGGCTTACTAATGACTTTTTGGGAAAACTGTTTTCACCCTATTCTGTAGGAAATTTAACGAGGAACATTTTATATAACATTTTGACGTAGGGCCCTTTTTTACGATATTAGCAAAAAAACTGTTGAAAAACTGGTTTTTGGGGGTTTTTAACCCCCTCCTGGGGTTAGCTCACCACCTGGGGGTGACAACTTTTTATACCTTGTAAGGACACCATTCTGCACAAATAATGTAAAATTCAGCTCACTACCATTTTTTTCCAAAGGTTTTAAATTATAACCTACTGTGAGTGGATTTAGAGGATAGAAAAGTAAAGGAAGAAAAGATAAAAAACCAATATAAAAAATGATTTTCGGAGTCTTTAGAGCTATTTGTAGGGAAGGGGGTATATAGACACAGTATGTGGTGCGTTGAAAGTGAGTTTGTAAAACATTTTCGTAAAAAAAAAAAAAAAAGAAAAAAATGAAAAGAGTAGAGGATTCACCGCTTCCAAAAGTTTGTTCGAGTTGAAAAAAATTTTCATTATTTCTTTAATTCAGCGTTTAGTAGTGTTATTTGAATCAAATATTTTTGTTGGAGGCTCTTTTGTATTGATTTGTAGCAAGGTCCGTGGCCTTGCGCTCCAGGAGACCTCCTTAAATCTGGCACTGAGCTCACACATCGATACACCTTCACTCATATTTTGAATTTTATATTGTTAGCCTGTGTTGAAAGATTACATGACTATGTCAAAAACAACGAATCAAGTAAATATTTAATAAATAAATAAATACAATATAATATGTTTTTAATTGCATTCCTTCTAATGTATCTTTGGCAAATACTTACCAGAGAACTCCCGAATTCGTACTGTCTGATTTCAACGACAAATTTTATTCAAAGTACATATGAATATACCCTTCATATTGAAAATTTTCAGTTGCTTTTATTGACCATTTGGGGCTAGAGAGTAGGGAATTTTTCAAAACTGGAATGCGCTGCACATGACTTCTTTATTGAAAAATGATAACATATAATAAGAAAGTCGCCAAGGCAACTGTAATGTTCCCAGTTCCATTCATTAGAGCACCATCTATGGACTTTTCAGTATGCTGTAAAATCCTCAATACGTGCCATACATGCTCAATGGTAGTCTGATCAATCTCGGATTAACAAACTGCTTCAAATTAAACAAGCTACGGGACTATGATCCACCACACTTCGTAACCATCGCCGTGAAGAAGTAACACTTTGTAGGTTGCGTATTGGCCACACCAACCTAACACATGAGCGGATTGCTGTACCGTTTGATATATAATCGGAATCGTATGCGACTATGCAACCAATAGAAAGCAAGAGCCTTTTATGAGTATCTTTTGGCGTATTCGCGAATACTTGAGTGCGTCTACCCATCTAGTCATTTATTTTGGATTATAAAATGAGAATAAATAAAATAAAATAATGATTTATTAAAAAAATGGACTAATATATTTTCAAATTATTGGATAAAGAAGTGAAAATATATAAATATAAGTAATATACAAAACTTATTCTAGTATAACAATTTTTAGCATATGAATAAAAATAATAATTTTTAAATTTTCGTATTAAAAAAAAATAAAAATAATAAAGTAATAAAACAAAACTCATTCAAGTGTAAAATAAATTCTGGTAAAACAAATTTAGTACATCATGATGAAACATTAAACTTTCAAATTAATGACTCGTTGAAGAAAATATCCTGATCTTGATCGATGACACTATAAATATTTTCGAGGTTCATTACATGAAGAGTTTGTTCCAGATTCAACAGAATAAAAGCAAAGATTTTTCTTTTCAATCTTTTCCTTCCATTTAGGAAATGTATTTAAATATAAAAATTCAATAGGCAAATTTAGATATGCAAATGTACGACATCATATAACCATAAGGTGATGCAATACTATTCACGCTTACCACCATAAGTGTTGAAGTACATTTATTCCTTTCCCAAATTCACGATCATGATGATCTTTCTCAACATGATTTTTTACATTCCGGACAAGGTAACGCATTTTTTTGTCGACTATTCCCTTACATTAAGACTCAATGACTCACCCTTTATATTGAGCTATCGTTTTCCCTCATTACAAGCACGAAAAATAATTTTTATTATATCAATAATTATTATCCACCATTGCAAAACAAAATTTAAATTTAAACTGAGAGCAGGAGATGTATTTTTTAAAATTATTTTAGATTGTAATCTTCAAAATAATAAGGTGATAAGAGGCTTTTGCTTCCTATTGATGGTATAGTCGTATAATAACACGATTCTGATTGGATATCAAAGGTATGGCGATCCGCTCGTACCTCACAATTCCTACATAATATCAAAATCCCCACCTCCAACATGCTCAACCTGCAATACTGTTCAATCCATCTACCATATTTTAATTCAATGCCCGTTGTTTGCTTCTACTTGTACTATACTCAACCTTCCATCGTCCTTAACCACCATTCTTTGCGATGATCCCCATACTATGGAAATTGGATATACTGTTTTCACCTTTATCCAACGAATTAGCCTTCTAAAATCCATATACATTTTTTTCCGTGCCTCTAGTTCCGTACCTGTACACCGCACGTTAAAGAGAAGAAGTAAAAAAAAAAAGTGAACTAAATTGTAGTCCCATTATAATATGTATTTTTTGACTTGTGAAACTTATGTGCTTTTCATATGGTAAAATTTTTCTAATTTTCATCGGCCTATTACTGTCTCCTACATCATGCACTTTAGGAATTGTGAAAGTGAATACCACTCCTTCTCCGCCCTCCACACATCAAATGAGATTTAGAGAAAAAATTGTAGGGGTTTTTCAATTTCTATAACAAGAATAAGATCTACTAAAAAAAAATCGAATGTCACGAAGCCAAAAGGTTATGAAAATTAATGTGAATTTATCCAGTCAAAATCCGAGACTATGAATTCAGGAGGTTCTCTCGTTAGCTGTTGAGGTAGATAATGAACATGAATGTTCAACTCTGAGTCTGATGTATTATTTTTTTTCTACTTTCAGCTTTATGGTATTGGAAGCATATCTATTCTGTTGAATATGGAAAAGGCAATGTACAAACCAGTTTTTGTGGTAAGTTTTCCTCTTATTGTTGACAAAATATGCGTTGAATTGTTGCGTGGGTAGAAGAAGTAAAACTTGAACTAACACCCATTTCATTGACCTATCAAAAACACCAAAGATTTTTATATTGATCGATAAAACAATGCAAAAAGCTAAAATTAATTAAATTAAGCGCTACATGCAATAGTCGCCAGTTGCATGGATACGATGAAGTATACATGGAAACGCTGAGACTCATAGACGTAAAAATACTCACGAATATTCCAACTAGATATTGCTCAAAGTTCTTTATCACTTTCGTATTATTTTGATTTTAAGCCTTATCTACTAGGTATTAGCGCGAAATAAACTTGCGCATGCGCATAAAAAATTTAGTCATGAGTGTTCTGAGAAAATCTGTATAATGTATCGCCGCTATTAGGTTGGCATTTGCTTGTTGCTAGCTCCGTCCATCTATATAGTATATAGTCAAAATAGTCAAAGGACTAGCCTAATGAATCATGCTTAAAAACATTCTTGAGAGTCTTGCATACGCGACTATTCCTCAAGTGTGAAGAACTGAAGGGCGAGACGCAATTTAATCTCAAGAATGGGTTAGGGGCGCGAGAAACCGTGTTCTTTATGAAAATATTACTTCAGAAGGCATACGCTTACAGAGAAGACATGTTCGTATGTTTTATCGACTACCAGAAAGCATTTCATGCAATCAAAAATATCAGAATGATTTGAAATCTTTATTCGGAACAAACTGCAGAAATCCGTATCGGAAATAATATTACTGCAGATGGAATTCTAGGTGCGTAGGGATGTACAACAGAGGTGCATCGTATCACCGGTGTTATTTAACCTGCGTACATGGAGATCGTGTTTCGTTTTGTGCTAAAGAAATTAGATCTGGGAATTAAGATGAATAGAAAACTCAAACACTGAAAATACGCTGATGATACGCCACTAATCACAGACAATATGGAACATCTACAGAGGCTAGTGAATGCAATAAATGATGTTTGTATGGATAGGTCATAAACGAGAAGAAATCGATTTCATGGTTGTTAAAATGGAAACACATGCAAATGCAACTCTACAAATCGGCGAAAATTAAATATACAGAGAGTAGCATCGTTCAAATACGAGTGTGCAAAACTGTGAATGAAAGATGTGAACACAACACAGAAGTGCGTGTTAGAGTGGGACAGGCCAAAAACGTATACGGAAAATTGCATACATATTTAACCTGCAGAGATGTACCAATATAAGTGAAAATTAAAGTGATTACATGTTACATTTGGCCAGTACTGGTATATAATGGAGTTGAAGACTCGGTCGTCCCTTGCAAAAAAACACACTAGTAACTAGTAATGATCACTACCAGTACTTAGTGGTAGTATTTTGCAATACTAATTACTACAAGTTACTACTAGTAGTCAGTGCAAGTGCTTATTAGAAGTGACCACTATTAGTAACTTGTAGTGATTAATATTGAAAAACACTACTCTTACCAAAGTATAGGTAGTTATCATTACTACTAGTAATCAATACTTATATTAAACTGGAAGTCCTGTTTACCATTCATTTTCCCATCATCTCAGATGGAAAATGGTTTCCAAAAATTTTCAACACCCAAGCATACATTTAAACCATTGGTTCACACGATATGTGTATACAGTCCTTGAGTGTGTTGGTGGAATTATGTAATTGCTCTTCAGCTACAGTCAAGTGGAACTCTCCCTTATACGCATTACTGCAACACATTTCATCTAAGAGAAGCAAAGTGCTACATAGACTATTAGTAGAACACTACTAATAATTAATATCTTGATTACTACTTATCAACTGCAAAATTACTAGTTGCACTATTTATTACTAGTATACTTTATACGTAACTAGTAGTTGATATTTTGAGTACTACTATACTCCGACGGGTAATATGTGCATAATAAAAAAATTAATTTATTTAATTTATTTATTTATTTAATTAATTAATTAATAAAATTACTTTTAAATTTTATTAAATCGAATTAAATTTAAATTAATTATCTCTGAATATATTAAAATTAAAATTAAATCGGTTTTGAGATGCGCGCGTATCCTTGTTTTGAATAGTAAGGGCGGATCACGAGCACCAAAGAGGAACCAATGGGTTCCAATCTACCTACCTGCGGAATTTTTTGGATGATTTTTCTGTCAATATTTTTGAAGTTTTTTTCAATTTTTTTTTTTTTTTTAGATATTTATTTCTAAAATATTTACACCATTATTTATTCCACTATTCGAACCTTCAGACTTGGAACTTTCAGACCTACATTCCTTAACTAAAAGTTGGGTTAGGTTAGGTTATTTCGCGAGTGGGTGGCATTTTGCCCTCACCCCCATCCTACTTGACCTCATTCGTGCCTTCAGACCCTCAGTACTCGGAACAAAATTATTACCAGCGAATCCTAAGCTATTTGAACATACTTGAATTTCATTGGTGGCTCTTTGGTGCTGGCGATCCGTTCGTTTGAATAATGGGTATGAAAGGTATATACTGTCTGTCCAATATAGCTTGAGACTTTTTGATAGCGCAAAGTTAGGCAAAAAGCGCGACAATTTTCACGATTTCATTACTACCCAAAATGTGTTCAAATTGAGAATGCTGATCGAATCGTCGAAATAGTAAAGCACAAAAAAAATTCTGTGAATATGTTTTCACTTACTTTGTAATACAATCCACATTTTGAGTAACCATGTATGAATTGTTGTCTAACTTTGCGCTGTCAAAAAGTCTCAAGCTATATTGGACAGACAGTAAATGATAGCAGGCACACAAAGGAGAAAGAAGGTTGTAAATTTTAATAAAAGCCTTGTACATGTACTAAGGTAAAGTCATAAAATTGTTTTGAATAGCAGGTATAAAAGGTATAAAGAATAGCAGATATACAAAGAGAAAAAAGTGATAAGTTTTAATGTAAGCATTGCACATGGGTAAGGGTAAGGTTGTGAAATTGTTTCTAATAGCAGGTATAAAAGGTATAAAGGATAGCAGGTGTACGAAGGGAAGAAAGTTGAAAAATTGTAATAGAAGCTTTGTACATCCAAGTTTAATTTTTATTGCAAGCCTCAAAGGGGTGGGGAGGCAATCCGAGCGAAGCGAGGAATGCGGGGGTTGGGCCGCGAAGCACTTTGGGGGCTAACCCCTCTAGAAAATTTAATTACATATTCAATATCTTAATTTAATATAAAATAATTAATATATAATAAATAAAATAATTTTTTTTCCAATTCAATTAATTATAATGATATATAAAAAAAAATTAAATATTTATTATTGTGCTTTATCTAATTAGTAAATTTCTCTAAGAAAAAGATTATTACTGTCAAATTCATAAAAACTATAATTGAAGAACCAAATAATAGTTTCTCACCACTATAACTTAAGTTTCATTCTTCAACTTGTAATCAGGAGGAGCACTACCAGTAACAAACTACTATTCTATTTAAGAACCAGTATTTATTAGGACTGCTAGTAGTGGTAAACTAGTACTTAGTTCACTTGTAGTTATTAGTAGTTACTAGTTTAGCGTTTTTTTTTTGCAACGGGTTGAAAACGAAGTCCATGGGTATAAAACATCTTGAATTCAGAAGTGCTGAGACGTGCAGGCACAGAACGAAAGATCGGAGACGATCAAATCTGGAAAAACTTTGTATCTAGGACATATTCTTCAGAGAGAGAAATAAGTGATAATTGTCAAGACTGATCATCACTAAAAGAAGGAAAATGAGAAATTGTAAGAAAACAATTCTCTTGGCTCAGGGATCTACGCTAGTGGTTCGGAATCCAGGATACCAAAATGATTTTCAGGTTAGCGGAGGCAAGCAAACTTCGTGGACGAATGGAGGATAGTGATCACCGTCGCGCTTCGTAACGAAGGGCACGCAGTGAAGACAAAATGAAATAACAAAAATCTAGTCTATTTCTTTCAAAGTTAAATACAAGTTCTTTATGAGCCATAAACCACAACGAAGTTGTAGGACAACAAACATTCCCTCCTCTCCTCCAAGTCGCATAATTTTTGTAACAAGAAAAAAAAACAAGAAAACAAATTGTTTTTTTTTTTCCTTGTAATGCAGTGTTAAAACGATAAGATTCATTGTTATCATAAATTCCATATTGCTCGCAGCCTTTTTGACAATGCATTGTTTTTTTTTTCGATGGAGATGTGGAGAAATGGTTTGGTAAAAATTTGTTTCCCATCAATCATCATGTTTGTCTTTATAAGTGAGGAGGTGATAAGCAAACTGTTAATAAGTCCATTTTCAAAAATTTTGAGAAGGATGCGTCAAATTTTTAAAAATTTGTCTCATTTTGAAGGGGGGGGGGGATCACAAGACACCAAAAACCAAGATCGCTCTAATTTTGAAAAGGGGAGGGGGGCGCCTAGGACAATTCCTTTCTCTTTATTACGCTTTGCCTTGAAACGAACTTTTGCTACTTTTGCTGTGAATTGATCGTTAAAAATTACGTGAATTTTGAGACAAAAAGCAGTAAGTCTATTATTCAAAAAATTTTATTTTTTAATTTTTCAAAAAATGATAAAACTTTTTGAACTTAATTTTTTCGTAAATTTTTACAATCGAAAATGTAGAAGACACATCACGAAGTCTTGCCGTTTAAAAAGAAAAAAATTCACATTTTCAATGTTTCTTTGGCTTACCATAACTCGGATTTTTATAATACAATGATGGTTTTTGGACTTTATACTATGTTCTTGACACCATAGAGTAGTTATAATGACTGGTCCATGTTCTAATTGGTGATATGTCCCGCGTGTAACAACCAATCAGCAAGTTGGAATGTGGTAAATTATCTCGACTTACTCATAAAATAAAAACACGAATCAGATGATGATTCAAATCTGAAATGAATTTCAGTCGTTTGCTGAAAACTCAACGATATTATTTTGAATTGAATTGAATTGAATTTATTGCATTAATAAATACAAATTAGAAATTAAAACAAATAACTCCCATCAGTGCGCCTTTTTGCGCGAGCGTTGCGAGGATCCACATTTCAGCCTTATGATTGGTCGTTACACGCGTAGCATATGACCAATCATTTACTTTAACTACTCTATAGATTTTCATTCTGGTATTGACAAGGCATTACTTCAATTTCAGTTTTCTCCCATTAGAATTCATTTTAGGTTTCTGCCGATGTCACCACTACATTCCTCGTTGATAAAGACAATGATACTAACTCAAAAAATCCAAAAATGAACTGATTACGGTTTGCTTTTCACCTCCTCAAGTACAGTATTTTTCAATTCATGAAAGAAAAACTCAAATGCAAAAATTCACATTTGAAAAAAATACAAATTTCGAAAAAAGTCACGAAACAAAAACTTGTTAAAAATAGGTACCTAACTACCTACTACCAACCCCATATCGCCGAAATATGGGTAATAGTTTGTTACCTTGTTTGCATTCACTATTAATTAATTAATTTTTATCAATGTTTTCGCATCTAGTTTTATCAAAGTGATCCTGTTATTATTTGCTAAGCAACGATATAAAAAAATTGAAAATAGGTGCACTCGTAGGGGAGATATAAATTTAATGGTTTTTTGGACCCACCTCCCCCTATCATCTACGGATAGGTAGGAATACGTGCAAAATTTGAAGGAAATCGGTCGGGTATAGTTTCGGAGAAAAAGTGCGACGAACAAATATGACAACTTTGCTGCTTTGCTAGATAGATACCGCTACCTATTCTTTATCTTCCATTTCTTTAAATTCTGATGATCATAATATGAAAATAGGGTTATTTCATAGATAGTAAATAAGAATACTCATCATTTATGCAAAACTATTTTTAAAATACCTACCAATTGATTTTGCAGATATTATAAAAACCATTTCGGAGATCGTCAAAGGTATTGTATAAGCTGTTCTACTCATTCAATGATTAATCTATAGATAAATTTAGCAAACGCTTATAATGTGCTTAACCATTTCATATTAACAGGTGAAGTCATCACGTGTTGATTGCTTTACATTAAGTTTGTAATGTAAAAATAATTTAGGTATGTATATCCATATTTAATTTATTGAATTTATCAATAAAATTTAAGTATATATCTTATTTAACTTTTCATAGATTCAATATTGTTATTGAAATAAAACAGTTGCTTTATATTTTAATTATTTGTGTCCTTTTACTGTAATAATAAGAATAAATTTTTAATTCATATGCTTTTATTTCACTTGACTACATACCTTGTCTTGAGAAATTTGTTGTGCTCATTTTTACATTATATTGAAAAATGTGGAGGACTGTGTAAAACGACTTGAAAAAGCCTTCAAAATGCAAAAAGTTACGCAAAAATACTTAGGTACAAGTTTTGATAAATTTTATAATTTTGATGATGATGTCTTCTACATGCAACATGGTTGCCAACTTGCATTCTTTTTTGTTCAAGTTATTGCTTATGGTATTTGCAAATATTGTCGTGAATTTAAGTATGTGGAAGCGTGAAATAATTTAGTAAGTTAAGAGTCACGACATGGGTGGGAAATAATAACAAAAAAGTACAAAAAAGGAAATAAAAATATATTAATTCAAGATTACATATTAAGATTTACTTAGGGGATAACTTCGCCGCCGTCGATGGGTTTCTTGGCTCCTGAAACAAAAAAACGAAAAGGGACGGGAGGGTAAAATCAAAAGTTAAAAAAAAAAGAACAAATTATAAGCTAAATTTTTAATGACGGTGGCGGAGCGAATTCTAATATTGGGTCAACCTTTGCGTAAAAAAAAATGAAACTAAAATTACTCACCTTATTGTCTTCCATATCGTCAAAATATCGCTCTCTTTAATCGTCAAAATATAGCTTGAATTAATCGTCAAAATATAATTTGAATTATAAATGAAAAGAATGGCTTGTTGATATGCCATAATCAATCGCAAATTTAATTAAAAACTCAGCTAAAAAAAAAAACCGCGGCCAATAATATTTTTACAAACAGAAACGAAATTCGAAATAGCGCTTGTCGATAAATTACGCCAGCGCTATTTCAAAGTCGGAAAATGACGTAATTTTTCGACAAATATTATAAATAATAAATAATAGAGTTGTTATAGTAACTGGTCTGGGTTCTGATTGGTCATATGTTACATGCGTAACGACCAATCATAAGGCTAGAATGTGATAAAATGTAGGTAGTTTCATTCCTACCTTCCTAATTAATATAGTTCAGTTTTCAGTGAACAACTAAAATTTGTTTGTGACTTGGATAGTGTTGGACCGTGTCAAAATTCCTACGTTTCATGAAACGTGAAACGAATGAAATTTCACGAAACGTTTCATTGCCGTCGGAAACGAATCAAACCAATGAAACGATATTTAAACGTTTCATGAAACGTTTTTTGCTTTTTTATTATACTCCATTTTCGCGTTATTGTCATTTTCGTGATTTCGTGTATTGGTTCATCATCGTTTTACATTTTATATGTGGTTTATGCGTTCAACTGTGAAAATGTACAATTACAAACTCGTGATTTTTATTATTGAACTTGTTGATGGCTTGAGCTCGATGTTGAATCGTGTTTGTCTTGTTAAATATCTGCCAGATGTATACCCATACCGGGTGACTACTTGATTCGAGCACCCCAAGCGCAAAAATCTTTCCCTGATAGAAATAATAAATTATATCTTTGAATGATGTTAGCAAGAATAAATGGCATAAATAATATTTATGTAGGTAATGCTTAAAAGTGTTTATCATTGAAATTCAAAATTTTAATTTTTACTTTGTCGTAGTAATCACAGAACGCCAATCATTTTAAAAAATTAAAAACAACGTTTTCTTTCGGCACAATTTAATTTTTGTTTTAACTGCATTGAAATATATCTTACGTAACACAGGTGCACATTAATTTCATAAAAAATAAATAACATAATTGCCTTGACGTCAGTGCGGCCACCGCCACCACGAGATTTAGCGCCAAATTAGTATTCCATTATAATAAAATCCTCACTTGAGAAAAAATACGTTATCGTTCTACGGCGATCATAAGACGACTAACTTATGTCAACGGACGGCAACCGGCCAACACCACCGGGAAAAACCCCCAAGAAGGCAATTATCGTTCCCTTATCTTTCAGGCATTTACAGGTCGTAACCAATCGTCTCATACGCTACAACTTTCGTTGTCAAAAATACATAATTATATACATGTTTGGAATTTTTTTTTACCTTTTAGCTAATTTTTTCGCTTGGATGCTCGAATCAAGTAGTCACCAGGGTTGCTAAAAACTTGTTTTTTATCATAAAAAACAAAAAAAAGGTTTTTATTGTTTAAAAACAGATTTTTCGTTTTAAAACAAAAAACCTCCATTAAAAAAAGAACGTGTTTAAAACATTGTTTAAAACTAGTTTTAAACAGTTTTAAATCTGTTTTTTTTTTTTTTTTTTTTTTATTAAGTATTCAACTATTCTAAATTTATAATGTTTATGCTCCTTACCATAACTTCATAACTGAATAAGAAAAAATTAAGAACCATAATTATTTAATTTTCACATGAGAACTACAAGCATGGGGAAGCCAGCAAGCATTTCCATTCGTTTAATAATATTGTCGTCTAACACCTGTCGCGAGTCTGGACCAAATTCAAATGAGTCAACTTATTCCATTCCATAAAAATTAAATTCAAAAATTCACACTTAGCCATTATACCCTTGATGACCTTGACTTCTAAAGTTCTCAAAAGTTCAAAACATTTGAAAATGAAAATTTGCAAAAAAAAATTAGAAATCTAGAAGATCCCATTGCAGGTAGAAAATTCTTCATAATTAGCGTTTACTTGTATTTCTTGGGTTAAATACAGTAAATTTGAAGAAAAAATGAGGAAAATAAAAACAAAAAAAAACGTTTTAAACACATTTTGAACAGAATTTTATTTTAAATTTCATTTTGTTTTTTTTTAGCGTTTAAAACATGTTTTAAACATGTGTTTTAAACATTTTGATTTAAAACGCTCAACCCTGGATTAGTCACCCAGTATACATCTAGTAAAGCCATACGGGATGGTGTTATATTAAATCGTTGATTGACGTTAAATAATTTCGAAAATTCAAAGTAATTATAGGCAATGTAACATGTAAAAAATCGTTTATCGGCAGACGGGCTGGAAATTTTTTAAAAATGCCGAAAACAATAAAATCAAATGTAATTACTGCAACTATACAATTTTCAAGAACATTTTCTAGAATGAAAAAGCATTATTGAATACGCGACTAAAATGTCCTGAAAAAGATCGTCAAAACTTGAAACCGCTTGACGTTTCCATCGTTTATATTGACGTTATTAATCGTTATACCATCTATGGTTATACACAAATTTGATTTCTTATTTCGTAACTGAATCTTACAATACAAAAAAGCAAATTCGTGTACAGTAATGCCAAAAATATGAATACGAATGATTGTATTCATGCGCACTTTTTTGTTTTTTTGTTTTTTGTGCTATAAACTTTAGGACATTTCATTTCATGAAATACATAGAAATTAAGAACTCGAGAAAAATATAATTATTACATGAAAGTGAACATCGATTAATTAATTGTATGACTTCGTGAATGTTACCGGCCAAAGTGGTTTGACCTATAACAGGTTACACCATTTGAGATCACGAATGGGAATGCTTGCTAGGTTCTCCATGCTTGTAGTGCTTAGTGCTCAAGTGAAAATTAAATAATTATGATTCTTAATTTTTTCTTATTCAGTTATGACGTTAATGTGACAAGCATAAACATTATAAATTTAAAATAGTTGAATACCAAAAAAAAAAACATATTTTAAACTGTTTAAAACTAGTTTTAAACAATGTTTTAAACACGTTCTTTTTTTAATGGAGGTTTTTTGTTTTAAAACGAAAAATCTGTTTTTAAACAATAAAAACTCGTTTTTTGTTATGAAAAACGGTTTTTTAGCAACCCTGATTTTAGTCGTTCACTGAAAACTGAACGATATTATTTAGGAAGGTAGAAATGAAACTACCTACATTTTATCACATTCTAGCGTTATGATTGGTCATTACGCGCGTAACATATGACCAATTAGAACATAGACCAGTCATTATAAATACTCTATTTCAAGAGGTGCGGAGAATTTCCAGAAAATGCCTTTCACCGGAGAATTTTCGGAGAATTTCACATTTTGTTTCAATTTTCTATATTTCTTTCGGATAATTGCAATTTTTGGATTTTTTTACTTTAAAAGTTGGCTAAAATGAATTTTGAGTCAAACTATTTCAATTAATTTATAATATTATGAGATTTTGTAGAAAAATATGCCAAAAAATTAGAAAATCGTTAAAATATTGATTGATTTTTGTTTAAATATTTTTCATTGTCATAATTGTTATTTTATTTGTTTTACAAATAGTGTTTATTAAAATGAGTTGACGAAAAAAACACTGTATACCATTTCAAGCATAAAAGGTTTAGAGTGGTACTAAGTTACTCCAAAGTCCAAATGCATACATGTACTGACGCATAAAACACCAAAAAAATTATGCAGTATCCCCAATTGATTCTGGTACCCCCGAGAGCGAACATTCCTGATGTTTAAAATAAGAGGAGGTTGATAAGACTGGTATGCACTTATTATCGCATCAGCCCATCGGCAGATTAGAGGATGAGTGATAATTTTTAATACGTTGTTTACCCCTAGAACACACCACATGTGTACAAATGTACAAATCAAGGTTTTACGTTGCTGCATTTCCGCCTAATTGCAACAGAGAAGTGCGACCGTTCTCGTATCTGTTCCTTATCGAATGATCAATAAGCGCGTGTAACGATGATTGCCTATCGGCCTATTTGCATGGGCAACCAATATTTTTCGAGTGAAAAAACATTGAATTTTACAATAAAAAAAATAAAAATAAAATAATTGCATATATTTGCATATTAAATACATGCTATTTTTTATTTTGAGATAGTTTCATTCATATGTACTGATACAAAATAACTCCCTTTTAGATGACACTAAGCCTTTTCATGAAAAATATTTTGTTGAGTAAAATAAATTGTTATTGACTGACTAGCTCCTGCTAATAGACGACGATATTACTCCTTCAAAAAAACTTGATAGGCAACTCCTAATAACTACACTAATTTTTTCTATCAATTAAGGCAGAGCAGGTGCAACATTTACCACCAAAAAAAATTATTTCGTGTCTGTTCCTCAAAATTTTGTATTTTTAATTTTTTATACAATTTAGGTGCCCCTTCGAAGCGGAGAATAGGCAACTAGCACATATTCGTTGCGAAGCACTTCAAATAATAATAATCTAACCCAACAAGCTGAACTTAATGGTAAATAATACAAAAAATGAAAAAAAAATCGATGTGTAGTGTGTTAGACATCAAAAAAATTTGTGATGTATTCTAGGGTTACGATGATGTTTCCTATTGTATTCGGTAATAAAACATTTCCTAAGATATGTATTTGAGTTATTTCCATATGTGCTTAACCCGAAATAGTGGAAAAGAGGAAAGAGGAGGGGGAGAGGGACAAAAATTAGCGCATCAGATAGCACAAACGTAGCACAAACGATTGCCATCAAATTCAAATCAATCGAATTATTTTCAACGCTTTTATACACATTTTCAACTTTCATTTCACTAGCACCCCCAACTTGTTTTTTGAATATCTCAGGAAGGAGAGTCTATGATGTCAAACATTTGTCTGTTCATGTTACTCCGTCATCACTTCAAAGTAATGGGGATTTTTTGGATATTTTTAGCCATTCCGTGAAAATTTCATTGACACAGCCAATGCCATTATAACCGACGCTTAAGTTGTAAGAAGTTGTAGCAAATCGAACATACCTATTGTGTTTTTGTGGTTTGAATTCAAAGGTGGTCCCAAACTAATGAAACATCGAGTTTTGAAACAAAGGGCATGATGGGATAAGATAGTCGAAAATGCCCCCGAGAGCTTTTCGAACGGTTTCTAGGGCAAAAGGTGGCCCACATCGAAAAAAAATTTTGACAAAAATTTCAGGCTCCAGTTGCGCCTATTTTCGGAGATATAGGCAAAAACAAGTTTTTCGATTAAAATTTTTTTTCTCGCCATATTATAAAGGTGGAAAGTTGAAATTTTATTTATAGTATCTTGACAATAAAAGGGTTTTTCGGTAATTTTTTCAATTTTTTTCGATCAATTTTAAAAGAGTTATACAATTTTTAAAATTTCAAACCGCCATTTCTATGGCAAGTTTTCGAGGTGCAATTATGAAAAAAATTCCATAAAATGTATCTTTTACCACCAAACATACCATAAAAATTTCAGAATTTTTGGAGTGGTGCAACATAGTCAAAAAAAATAAAAACTATTGCAGCGCGCTATAAACCAAGCGGTTCGGTACTATGCGCGCTGTAGGCCGAACGAACGTTACACGACGTTGCGTCGCCGCCTTAACAGTGCATAACAGCTTAACTGATCTTCTCGCGCTTAAAACATTACTTAGGCTTATATTTTTTCCTTTTTGGTTTACTTATAAGTGAACTCCTACAACTGATTAAATCAATTAATAGGCCTATTCCGTTTGTTTATTTGAAGAAAAAAATTCTTTCACCATAAAAATAACAAATATTAAAAAATTATGATAAAAATAATTATATTCTTATTAATATTTTTCTCCTCCTTATTATAATAAAGAGGAAGACCACTTCAGTTTGCAAAACAATCGTTACATATCATGCTTCTGTTTGCATGTAATATTATAATTGTTATGTTACCCCTTCACTATAAGAACACTAACCAAAATTTTTTGACTTTTATATATTGTGATAAATTCTAAATTCAAATAATTAATTTCGAAAATGTCGCATAATGAAAAGTGTATTAGATCTAATTTATTTTTAAAAAAATAGCGACATTTAAAAAACTATCAATTCTGAAAAAGATGCGAATAAGTTTTCAAAGATATTAGGGGAAAAAATAAATGATGGTGATATTTTGCACGATAACTGTAGAAAAATAGTTTCGAAATGTTACTCAAGCACTTGTAGTGTTTATATTCAGTGTTTCGTTTTGCTTCATCGCAAACATTTCAAAAATTAAAATCTAATGAATATATAAAATTGGATTTTTAATATTTTTTGTTTCAAGTTTTTTTTTTTTTTTTTTTTACATCATAGTAATGCCAAACAAATTTTTAAAAATCGTTAAAAAGTTTTTGTTATTCTTGAAGAAATTAAGATTAAAGAATTAATTAAAGCTATAAAAAAATTTAATTTAAATATTTTAAAATTATTATAATTTATTATAAAATTGTTAAATAAAGAGAAAGAAAAATTAATGTAAAAAAAAGTTATAAAAAATACGAAATTACAAAAATTACCAACCCTTAAAAATCCGAAGTCATTAGAAAACAACATAATAATACTAACAAATCAAGTGTACTTGGCGGTCAAGGGGTATAGTGCATCGCATCGCGTCGCGTGTGCATCTGTAGCCATTTCTCAAAGCAGCTAAGATATATCTTAATTCTTTCACCATACAAATTAACGATTATTAAAAAATTATAATAAAAATAATCATATTCTATTAATAAGAATAAGTATAATTATTTTTATTATAATTTTTTAATATTTGTTATTTTTATGGTGAAAGAATTTTTTTCTTCAAATAAACAAACGGAATAGGCCTATTAATTGATTTAATCAGTTGTAGGAGTTCACTTATAAGTAAACCAAAAAGGAAAAAATATAAGCCTAAGTAATGTTTTAAGCGCGAGAAGATCAGTTAAGCTGTTATGCACTGTTAAGGCGGCGACGCAACGTCGTGTAACGTTCGTTCGGCCTACAGCGCGCATAGTACCGAACCGCTTGGTTTATAGCGCGCTGCAATAGTTTTTATTTTTTTTGACTATGTTGCACCACTCCAAAAATTCTGAAATTTTTATGGTATGTTTGGTGGTAAAAGATACATTTTATGGAATTTTTTTCATAATTGCACCTCGAAAACTTGCCATAGAAATGGCGGTTTGAAATTTTAAAAATTGCATAACTCTTTTAAAATTGATCGAAAAAAATTGAAAAAATTACTGAAAAACCCTTTTATTGTCAAGATACTATAAATAAAATTTCAACTTTCCACCTTTATAATATGGCGAGAAAAAAAATTTTAATCGAAAAACTTGTTTTTGCCTATATCTCCGAAAATAGGCGCAACTGGAGCCTGAAATTTTTGTCAAAATTTTTTTTCGATGTGGGCCACCTTTTGCCCTAGAAACCGTTCGAAAAGCTCTCGGGGGCATTTTCGACTATCTTATCCCATCATGCCCTTTGAAGCATGTAGGTATCACAAAATTTTTTCCTGAACATGGATGTTTTGGTTTTGAAACATGTTTCATTTGTTTTGGACTGTTTAAAACATAATGCTCGAAATAGTTTGGTCGAAACATATCATTGAAACAATAGTTGTAAATTGAAAAGTATTATTTTAAAATTTGATTTTTCTACTAAACATGGGTTTATCGGTAAATATAATTATAATTAACTAATTTCTTTTCAAAATTATCGTAACTGAACATACAAACAGAGCTGTAAAGCAAATCATGTTTCGTTCTGTTACCGTTCCGGTATCCATTCCTGAGTCATTCATTCTATTAGGTTCCTGTTACGTTACGTTCCAATTTTGGATGTTCTGTTACGTTGCGTTACGTAACGTTCCGTTCCGTTCTTACACCTTTTTTTTTTAGTACGAGTTGAAGTCTCGTCTTTTCTTTTCTTTCTTATTTGGGTAATTCTCTGAAAATGTCCATATTTCTGTAATCGATGTTTTTTTTGAAGAATTACCCTACAATTGAATTTTTTTTTTTTTTCTATATTTATATGAGTATCTCCTCTAACTTTCCCATCGATTGAAATTGTCCTCCACCCCCCCTAAATGGGGTTTTTTTCAACCCAAAGGTCAAAAGTTCTTAGGCCGTGGCATGTAAATGGTCACGTTTTGAATTTTCAATGTCACATAAATGATATTAAATTAATATTTTTTTGAGGAAAAACTTAGCAAAGTTGCTCAGGATAGTTGAGTGTGTATGTTAACGCTCAAAATGATGTCCAAAGTTTCCCTGCTTGACCTCCAGGAAGGTTCAAAGACCTGTAAATGGTTTATACACTCCTAGGCCGTGGCGTTTTTTGTTTGCTTCTCCTGCGGCAATGATTTTATAATTCGTTTTTCTTTGCGGTTACAATGCTTCCTTGACATCATGAGAATACACTGCCAGCATTCGAAATGTGAAATGTCATTTATTTATCACAGTCGGAAAGCAAAATTCGTAAAAATTGTTGATTCCCGGTTTTTGTGGTATTAGGCCGTGGCTTATTCTAACTCAGCCATCAAATGTCCTAGGAACCTGGAACAAAAGGGATATCGAAGATTAGTAAGTACATATAATATTCACCTATTCAATATTCTCTTAAATTAACTGTTAGAAGCTCCTTAATAAATTTTTGGCGAATTCTCTTAGGCCGTGGCTGGTTGGTTTTCATCTTAGGCCGTGGCGAAGTGTTTTTTTTTACGACCACGGCCTAGGAATTAGTGTCTTTTTGCCATTCTAAATCAATTTTAATGGGGATACACTAACAAAGATGTTATTAATTTAGGTGTTAATGGCTGTCTCTCGAAAAAAGACACTAGTTCTTAGGCCATGGTCATAAAAAGACACTTCGCCACGGCTCAAGATTAAAACCAACCAGCCACGACCTGAGAGAATTCGCCAAAAATTTACTAAGGAGCTCCTAACAGTCAGTTTAAGAGAATATTGAATAGGTGAATATTATATGTACTTACTAATCTTCGATATCCCTTTTGTTTCAAGTTCCTAGGACGTCTTACGTCTGAGTTACAATAAGCCACAAAATCGAGAATCAACAGCCACGGCCTAAGAAGTTCTTAGGTTTTGGGTAATAAAATTTCAAAAAGTCCCCCTACCCCCCAGGGGGACATGACTTGAGCCGAATGGCATAAATGACATCAAGGACACATATACTCACTATCCCAATCAAAAAAATTCCCAATATCAACTTTTTTTTTCAGAAAAATAAAGACATCGAAATATGGACATTTTCAGAGAATTACCCATTTATTGATGATTGTAATGGTAAAAAATTTAAAATTTAAAAAACATTGAAAATCAAACAATAAACATTTAAGCAATGACTCAAAGTTGAAAATAAAACATAATGAATCACATTGTATGAATCAACGTCAATGCACTGAGCAGTTTTGCCATTTTTTCTTTCTTTTTGAAGACTGATTGATAATTGAGTTATCGGTTCAAGTCAGTTTACAAAATAATGTGAAAACGTGTGTCATTTATTCAAGTTAAAGTTACTTATAGAGCCTTTCAGACACTCAATCAGTTTAGGTTACAGTCAGGGTAAAAATACTCTGTTACTTTGTGGTTAACTAAAGTTAATGGTTAGCGGAGTTACCATACTCTGCTTTTCACAAATTCACAATTCTACTACGGTACTAGGTATTAAAGTTCATTGAAAATGACCAAATTTGAATTTCACATAAAAAAATGTATATTGCATTGGGCTTAAAAGGTAGGAAGCTGGGAACGATTTTGCCAGCATTCAAATTTCAAAAAATGAAAACAATGTAAAATAACGGAACACTAACAAAATTGATTCGTTACGTTCAGTTCTAAAAAATTTCGTTCCGTTACGTTACTAAAATGAAAAAATTGACCGTTACGTTCCGTTACCGTTATTACAGCCCTGCATACGAATAATAAATGGAACACCAAAACAGTCAAAACACGTTGTGATGTACAAAAGCGCAAGAGTCATAATATACGGGGTGACTACTTGATTCGAGCACCCCAAGCGCAAAAATCTTTCCCTGATAGAAATACATTATATATCTGAATGATGTTAGCAAGAATAAATGACATAAATAATATTTATTTAATGCTTAAAAGCGTTTATCAATGAAATGCAAAATTTTAATTTATACTTTCGTTGTCAAAAATGCATGTATGTTTTGAATTTTTTCACCTTTTAGCTATTTTTTTCGCTTGGGTGCTCGAATCAAGTAGTCACCCGGTGTGGGCAGAATGTTTTGAATCATTTTTGAAACAAGTATTACAAAAAAGTTTCACGTTTCGTATTTCATCTATGTTTTTGTTTTGTTTCCCTAGTGTGGAGGAACCTTAAGGACAAACCATAAGGTGCCTGCCAGCGGTTAAAATATTGATTAAAAAAAACCCCATGCAGACAAAAAGTATGTATTAAAACTTAAACAAGAAAAATCTAGCTTAGTTGACTTATGAAATGACTATAATCACGCCATGTTTGTACAAAAATTTTATAGTTTAATTCATCGCAATATGTAGGTATAGGAATTTACAAAGTTTAATATTTAAACTACTGAAGTTGGAGATGTTTTTTGAGATGCCTGTTGTTTCGCAGCCATATTCGCCATCTGGAAAATGAATCGAATAAAAATTAATTATTACGTCGAGAAATGCACGAGTCAAAGTATGATATAGGCGCACATTTTGTATCACTTGATTCCTTATAAAATCGGTGGTAAATGAAGAAATGGTCGAACCTAAAGTTGCATTATCAGCATTTTGGCCAAATCTGCATTTCATGTAACCATATACGTTGGCATAGTTTAATGTTAAGGCAATGCATGTCAACAACTGTAACAGAATATGAAATATATTTTATGGGTTCGAATATATGAACGATAGATTATTTCATTTCTAATCAGATACTCACCATCCACTGAAACTTGAAACTGAAAAATGAAAATATAAAAAATAAAGTCCACATAATGGTAACGCCCAGCAGTCCAGTCCAAAATATTCTAGCTTCAGATGGATTGACTCTGTTCTGTGCATCACCCTGCGATCAGGGATCACATAAAAAGCTAACTAATCGTTATATCCCGTATGATTGCAGATGAAAGAAGGTTAAATGAACCAATACCGTGACAATCCCAAGTAGCTTAATGATTAACTATTTTACGTGAAGTATCAACGTTATAACGTACCTTTCTTGATTCAAATACCCAATGAGATTTTCCTTCTTCGTCGATGTAATTCCACCATCTCAAACCCACCATTATCCTCCCTAAACAGATGATTTAGTTTAGAAATATAACCAAATGGAAAATATTTTCTATTACTGTGAACATATTTCACCTGTTATGTTTTTCACTGTCCAAAAATCGCATGACAGTAAAAGCACGATGGTAACAAATAAGCCTATGAAACTACTACTGAATAGGCCACCGAGTATATAAAGGAACAAAGCTGCTAATCGGAATGCGAGATGGAAGAATGTAACGTATGGATGCCTGTATAAATGAAAATTCAACAATTTTACATTCCAATAAGGTAGAAGGTTTTTTCAGCCAGAGTGTATACTCACGTTAGCTTATTTGGGTTGAAGTTATCTTCTTCGCCGAATGCGATAGTATCATCATCTATCAATGTACTCTGCGGATTAAATATGTTACTTTAATAATGATTGTAACGTGTGTACAAAGGATTAGGGAATTGAACTCACCATGATCGTAGGTTTTGAGTCATAACATTACTTTGTGCAATTCGAAAAAGATGATCAAAATTTTATAACAAAAACTTCGATATTAAGATTTATCATCATTTCGATTATTTAGTTAAACTTACAAACTTGGCTTAAATCTCACATATAGCGAAGTGAACTTAATTTTTTGTAAATTAAGATCAAAATGATTAATAGACTTCTTATCAACAGAAAATACTTATTGAAATATAAACTTAGATAAAAGATATATTTGAAGAAAATGTCGAGATTTCAGTTCTTCGCGAAACTTAATCGCAAAAGAGGTATCATAATTTCACAAGTTTACGATGATTTATTTACAAGTCATGAAATTAATTTATTTCATATAAATAGACAATATTTTATCACGAAATTAATTTTTTTTTTAATAAATAATTACACATTTCATTTTCATACCTATGAAACGGCTGCACTGTAAATTCACCACGTAAACTTCTCTTCCTTCGCTCTTCCACCCTAACATCAAAGCCGAGAATAGACGAAATTCTCCGATAAAGTCCGAAAAGATTTTTCCTATTCTTATCAAATTTACAGGTTATCACTCGGCGAGTTTAGGAGCTAGAAATTTCTATTTTGTAGGATTTCATCCATTATTATTTCATCGGCAGTAGGTGATGAAAACCTTCAATTTCATTTTTAAACTTTCTAGATGAGTAGAAAACATAAGTTACAGCGGAGTACCACCTTTATCAAAAATAAATTAGCTCGTCTAGAAGATGAAGAAAGTTCGGAGACTGATGAAATTCCAAGAGAGGAAATACAAATTTGCAATGATACAGAAGCTGCAATATTACTAATTAAAAATATCCTTTCGAGTAAAAATAAATCGGATCCGTTTCCGCCAGTTGTTTTTGTGCATCAGATTTTTAATATTATAGAAAACAGAGCGACTGTGAATAGACAAATCGTAAGTGATCGATTTTCATGTAGTTTTCTTCAATATTCGAACATTGTTTCATTTCGTCTTATTTTAGGAATGTTTACGAAACGACAAAAAAATACTATTGATTCATATGGGAGCCGATGAAAATATGAAAGTTGTGGTATCCTACGATGATCTGAAAAATCACCTGTTAGCATCGGAAAAAGATAAATCTAAAGTTATGGTTTACGAAAAATTCTTCAACGAAGTACTGCCTAATACTACTGATATCGGAATATCTAAAGTGGATTTATTAATTAAATATAGATTTTCAGAAATTGGCGTGAGGTGTGAACAGCTCTTATTCGCCAAGATTTCGGATCATTATTTAATCTTTGTGTGAAATGCGTGTTTATTTTATAGGACTTTGGTTAATGCTGGTTTACTGATTTTAAGAGATACTGGAATCTTTTGGTTTTCATTCCCATCAGCTGGCGCGTTTATGAAGAAGGTCCTGAAAGGACGTCAAACAGTATTGAAGATTATTAAGAAACGTAAACATCGCGAAATTTTACAAAATGTATTAGATCTAGATTTTTAAGTATTCGATTTGCTGGTAAATTTCGATGCTTCATTATAGTTTAATTTACATTTAGGAATTGGAAAAACGAAAATTAGATAAATCCTTGGATTTGCCATTACAGTACTATATTCACGATCTCGTTGGAAGTAATGTTTTGAAGTGGTAATTAGTTAACAAGTTGTTATGTTTTATTGTGGCGTATGAAAAATATTTTTCATCTTGATTTTAAAATTTTAGTATGAAAACTACGTCAGGTCCGTTATTGCGATTTGTTAAGAATTAATTATCAGTTTTGAACTGGCCTTCACGAAGCCATCGAAAATGTTCCATTTTATTATCTGAAGAATTGAAGAAAAAATTGTCCGAGAAGTCAACGAAGAAATGGTCTTGAATTATTGTCCGCTGGATACTTTGCAGAGTTATATAATTTGAAGTTTTGCAGTAAAAAGTGCATTATATTTGTAATAAATACGAATATTAGTGAAATACAGATTCATTTTTTCATTTCCACTTCATGACCTAAGTAGTTAATACCGTGCTAGCTCCGACACGCGCGTACATCGTTGTTAAAACGAGACTAGATCAATGTAAAATAATAGTATATTTCATAACTAGGGAGGTAGTTTTCATGGCTTATGACACTCGACGATCTTCTTTATCAACTAGCTGGTTATGAAAGCTCAAACTGCTGCCAGGACCAGTGGATGTCGAAAGAATAAGTAAAAAGCTCGTAAAAAGTTGAAAAACCACGATTGCGCCTGAAAGATTGTCTTTTTGTTTTACATATGCTGACGCCCCTCTTAATTAGCTATATCATATGTCACTCATCACTGTCTCAAAAACAGTAAGACATAGATTCTCAAAAATAAATAGGCCAAATGATAAATTCAAAAGATTACATCTATTGAAAGTTTCCTATTACCCACAATATTAACAGCTTCTCAATTTTCATCTCGTACAGTATTACTCTCTACCCACTTGTTCGAGCAAATTTTAGTGAAAAAGGTGTGATTTCCAAGATCACTTGCGTTGGTGTTGAAGAAACTGTCGTAATCCCAGCTTTCGGTATTCCTTGACCCATAACAAACAGAATTCGAACTCAAAATTGCATCTTGCTTGCTACATAAATGCCTTCAAGCGGCTAAGTATGCAATTTATACAACACATTAAATGTAATCGGGTGCGTAATGCGTATGCGTCGTCTGACGTCGTCTCGATGAGTCACTTGAGTTCTCTACCTGGGAAACACCACCCGAAGGGAAAACTAAAACACAAACTGTAAAACATAGATGTTGTTCGGTGGTGTTGGTAAAGCAGACAAGAAAAAGTGATAAATAAAAAAAATCCAATAATCAAGGAATCTTTTTGATTTTATAGCATGTCAAGTTAATTTCTGTATAACTACTTCTATTTAGGTGGATCTGAGACCATTTATAAAAATGTCGGAGGATTTAGAAGCAGTATCTCGTGTCCAGTCGGCTAACGATATCGAAAATGAATCGAACGACGCTTATAATATATTCACCCAAATGGAAGAACTCTACGATAAGTTGAAATTGTTGGATCATGAAAATGAATTCATAAAACAAAACAAACTCCGTCCTTTAAATCGGTTAGCTCTTTATTTCCATTATATTGATAAGATCATTGTATAAAATCCCTTCATCTTTGCATTCTTATTCAGGCATTATTTCGCTTTACAAACCAATCCCGGAGAACAGTTTTATGCATTTTCACTCTTAGCAGCTTGGCTAATTAAGAAATGCGGTAAAGTTATAGATCCACCACAGGAATATGACGATCCTAACTCAACCATTGCTGTGATCATGGATGCAGCGAGAAATTTAGTATGTTTTTTTTTTCATGAGTAGCGTGTACACAACCGTGTCACTTTGTAAGAATTATTGGAAAGTGATGAAAATGTATTTGCAAATCTCGTTGTTATTTTCCGTCACATAATTCGATTTCAGGGTATTCCTGTGGACTTTTCTCCTATAAAGCTTAAACAAGGCTATGGAAAATTTGTAATACTATTATTGAATCAATTAGCTGACAGAGTGCTACAAAATATGAAATTTACTTTCAAAAAGTAAGACAGTTCTTATTGAATAAAATGCGTCCATTCTAAGATTTCTTCTGATCATGTAATTCTTCTGATAGGCCGCTTCCTCCGGTTGAAGTAGCTGATGAAGAAACTGTAATCGAAGATGACTCTGAATTGTTATTAGAAAGAATCGAAGAAGAAATGATGGCTGATGATGCAGGTTCAGAGGAAGACGAAGATTTGTTTCTCAACGTAGATGATTTAAATAAGGTTATTTTCGTATCATTTTCTATTTAAAATTAATCTTATATTTGTGAGCCTTGGAATCAAAATTAACCATACGTTGCAGTTAAACTTTCATACGCAAAAGCCCGATGAAATAATACAAACCAATATTACTAACGAAGAATGGCAATTAGAAGTGGAAAGGGTTTTACCTTCTTTAAAGCTAACTATTAAGACTGGTATTAAGAAATGATGCATTTACCACCATTTTCTTTGCACTACATCACAATAATTAGAGCTCTTTCACCTATACACTGATCACAAATGTCATGTTCTCTCCGGTTCCTTTTCATTACAAATGCTTCATTTTCTAGAGAGTAGAGACTGGAGAGGACACCTGGAACAAATTAAAAATTACCGTACGATTATTGGCGACGCGATGAAGTCGGTTAAACCTCAACTCGATAAATTATCGAAAGATATATCCGAAATCATGGAAAAAATAACAAGTCGCGAAAAATTCCTCAATTCGAATTTAGACTCATTGCTAAACGAATATCGTACTGCTCGAGTAAGTTCTTCATAAAAACCTCACCTTCTATTTTTCACCAATTCTGGGTTTATCTAACCTATTTTATTTCCTATAAGGATCAATTTTTCAAAATAAATGCCCATTATCAAGAACTAAACACCGGGGTAACCGAAAGACAACGTAAGCTGACTAGAATCAGCGAAGAACTAGAAACTTTAAAGCAAGAAATGGAAGAACGTGGCACTGTAATGACTGATGGAAGTGAGTTACTCTCCGGTATTTTATTCGCAATCATTTTATTCTCGTCTTACGTATAATTTTTGTGTACATTTATAGCACCGCTAATCAACATTAAAAAAGCTCTGGTGGTGTTGAAAGAAGATGTAGCTAATATGAACGTGCAAATTGGAATTTTGCAACACGATATTCTTCATTCTAAATTACAAGAAAAATTGCTGATGCGTCAGAAATTACATTCTCAGGTTTACGCGTAGTGAATCTAATTGAACTGGAAATCTGTAATGAGGGTATCTTGACGAAGAGGGGTTTTCGGAGGAATCTCTGTTTAAAACCTCTTTAAGATGTTGTTTTAAAAAAATGTGATTTGTTAGTGTTTTCCTATACGTTAATAATCTTAAAATGACTTTCATTCCAGATATCCTCATTACAGATATTTTTTAGTTAACTATAAATTTCGTTTAAAAAAATCTGAATTATATTTGTTCTTTTTGTTTTTATCAATTTTCTTTTCATTGTATACTTTTACAAT
This sequence comes from Phenacoccus solenopsis, assembly GCA_009761765.1. NCBI lineage: Eukaryota > Metazoa > Arthropoda > Insecta > Hemiptera > Pseudococcidae > Phenacoccus > Phenacoccus solenopsis. Next base: position 184,584 of record VFXL01000304.1, on the reverse strand, counting down.
ATTAAAACTTAAATTGAAACAACTCCCTCACCCATCAGCGATATCTTGATAACATGTGCTTAGTATGTAGCTACTAGCTAACTAGCTATGATATTTTTCTTTACGAGAAGCATAAAAAGAAAAGGATAAATAATGCATAAGAAAGCATCTAAGGAGTTGGATTTAGGATATGTAGAACTTCTTGGTTCGTGACTACAGGAACCACATGAGACCACATTTATTACGTTTTGACTACTTGAGGCCATGTGGTGTTCCCATTATTTTTATAACATATTTAAAATCAAAAAACTGTATCATGGAACCCTACCAAACTTCTTTTTTTTATGGGATATGAAATTGAAAATATCCCAGAAATTATTGTTTCATTATCAGTCATCGCATAAATGATTAAAAAATGAACAAAAATGAAAAATTTCATGTAAAAACTTCTACAAAAAATAGTTCTGCCACTGTTTCTGAATTTTTTTTCAATTTTTTCACGATAAAGGTCATCTGAATCATTATGTTCTTTGAGCAACAGTATTGTGTTAGGTTGAGGACTCAAACTTGAAGGTATATGACATATATATTGCATTTTGAGAATTTTTCTTGAAAGTATGAATATACAGCATTATACCCTTACCATATAAGAATGCAAGGATTTATATTATAGTCCTCAACAAATCCAACATACTACAAAGTTTCAGCTTTTCAAGCACGTATGGAGTGGATGAGAGATAAGGTCAATTTATGACATTTTTCAGACTTTCATTTCCGTTCTTAACCCCATTTTACTTTCACTTAAGGCAGTGTAATGTAAATATGTTAGTCACTTGGGGTTACTCAATCGTATGGCACCATAGCTGAAAATATAGGTTCTCTCGTTTACTTTACATCATCCCGTTTTAAGGGCGATGATCACTACGGTGGGCTAATTTTCGGTTTCTTTCAAAAAGTGAATGGATCTAGGTTACAGGATATATTTTGCCTCATAAGTCAGGAAAAGCCTGAAATGTGCGATTTTTGTTCCACAAGGGCTCATCTGAGCTTTTTTTGTGACTAAGATATCTATAAAAAGTAATTTCGAAGCAAGAACATGATATTTTGGAAACCTTTGCGGGATGAAAATCGAGCATACCTATTTTCCTTCTTGAGTCCGAAATAGTTTAAATTAAGCATATAGTATGCACACGAGCAATAAGTATAAGCTCATATTTATCAAGTTGGAGCTACTTGATGCTTCAAAAAAATTAATTCAATTGTAAAGATATCGTAAAGATAAAATGAGTAGTTGTTAGGTCGAGTTATATTTTTTCAAAAAAATTATTGTTAAATTTCTTGGAATTTATTTTCGAGCTTAGGTACTGCCAGCACTGATTTCTAATGTTTCAATGCTGCTTGCTAATACCTAAACACAACGTTAACAAAATTTAATTGTGCTTTTTTGTCAGTAGCGGGAATCGCGAAATTTCGTAATAATTTTTCTAAATTTCTAGTTGTAATTATGTTTAATTCTACTTTTAGTGAAATTACAGATACAATTTATAATTACTTGAATAAACATAAGTATGAATCCATCATCGGCATAGCATTCGCATTATTTCTATCCTCGTTGTACCGTAAGAGCAAAAAAGTATCTGCAGCTGTAAATTCTGTCAAGAAAAAATCAACCCAGTCCCAACTAGACGAAAATGATATACTCGAAGTGTTATTTTTTTCTGATAAAAATGCCCTATGTGTAGATCATATCAATAATGAAGATTCATGCGATGAAGATTGCGGTTATCAGAAGTTGAAGTAGGTTCCTTATTTATTAACTTGAAAATTTTTTCTCATTTTTCTCGCTAATTCTATTACTCTGTTTACCATAGTAAACTAGTACAGTATATAGATTCCGCCACAACGTCTTTAGATGTCTGCGTATATACCATTACATCGTATAAATTAGCGGATGCTGTATTACGTAAATTTCGTCAAGGCGTTATTGTTCGTGTCATCACCGACGAATCAATGTGTTATGGAGATGGATCTCAGATACCATTGTTTCGGAAAAATGGTAACCTTAAAAACATACTATTTCACAGTTTATTATTTTCACCCATTAATATTTAAATCGATTTGCGTAACATTGTAGGAATAAGAGTTCGCGTCAAAGTCTCATCTAATTTAATGCATCATAAATTCGCCATCATAGATAGGCGTGTTTTAATAAATGGTTCTTTTAACTGGACCCAGCAAGCTACTTTTGGTAACTGGGAAAACGTGATCATCACTTCAACACCTAAAACTTTAGTGAAAGCTTATTGCGAACAATTCGACGAGCTTTGGAAAATACTGGATTAAAAGACTGAAGTATTGATTATTTTATATTACAGTATTTTCTCAAATACCGTGATACTTTCATTTGTCATTTTGTGTGTGATATTACTTCTAACTCTTTTCATAATTATTGTTGTAGCTTTTATTAATTCTTCTTCAGTGTATTACGGTCTTACTTGGAATTTATAATATTAATGTTGTTATGATTAGTTTTTCTTACGAAATTTTTTGATTTTGTGTATATATAACTTGTTTGTTGTTTCATGGTCATACCTTGATACCTACTTACTCATAGTGAAGTTGAATCGTATCTATGACAACCAATATGATTTATTACTTATTAATCGTCAATCAAAGTTTTTATAAAGAAATATATTGGAAATAATTCGTAATGTGTTTTAATTTCATTCGTGAGATTCTATTTCTTATATATTGTTGAATGAGAATTCTCGACAGAACTAAGTAAGTAGACCATATAATCACATCATATTCAACATTCATTACGAGATCTTGAACAATGATGAATAAAGTTATCTGGTAGAATTGACGAATTCTAATCATGTATCTGGTAATATCATCTATTTGATACAAAGAAGTTCCTTCTCTCTACTTGACATTTCAAAAGCATTTTTGACTGTTGAAACGAAATGATGATATTTTTCTGTTAACAAATATTATAAATTGTAATTTCAAACGTATTTCACTATGAGTATATACTCAAGGTACTTCATGAATTTTAAGTACGTCTGAGAAGTATGATATTCCTTCCAAATTCCAATCTCATAATTATTTTGTCTCTACTGGGAATGAAAAATCTGTAAGCAGTCATGCAGTATTAGAAGAGCCGAGTTTTTAATTCAGGCATGTTCAGGTTTGTAGGTAACACAATAATGTTTTGAAAAGTTTTAAATGTGCTTTGATATATTTCTTATTTTATTTTTTGATGAGCATTATTTTGCTTGAACGAAATAAACTAATAATAAACTCAACAACTACTAACTGTACCATTAAATATTAAACTAGAAGGCTGAAACAAAAAAAAAATAAAGAAAATAACATTTCAGATATTATCTACTTACTGAAATGAAACAATAAAATATTTTCATATATTGTTATTTTATTTTATTTTACTCTAATTTATTTAATTCAAGTTTATTAAAATCGAAAAAACCAAATTAAATTACAGGAAGTAAGTAAGTAAGTAAGTAAGTAAGTAAAGTTGAATTAAATTACTATTCATAATAATAAATATGAATAAAAAATAATTAAATTTAAAAAAAGATCATACTAAATTACATAAAATTGAGTTACATTTATTTTTATTCAATTCAATGTAATTTAACTCATGTTTTTAATTAAGGTTTTCTAGTCATGTTAATTAAATTCAACAATATAATATTCATTTACAAAAATTGTTCGCTTTATCATTTCCATTATACCTTTTTTTTTTTTTTTGTAACTTAAAGGAAGACAGAAAAATAAAATATTTCAAAAGTGATTTAAAAAAAAAATTGCTGCACTCAATACGTTAATAAATTTAATAAAGTACATAATTATTAAAATTATTGAAAAACCGGTGGTCGACCACGTGGTATAAATAATCAGGCTATAATAGCTTTTATTTTCACTAAAACTCAGCAAAAAAAATCATAATAGAAAAGCAGGTGAACTGTTGCTCATTGCGGTGTCGCTAATAAATCATCACCGCATATTTAATTTCTTATTCGTTTCGTCCATTAACGAGAATCTCTCATAGTACTAAGCGGATACCATGCCATGTAGTCGTTTAACTCCTTGGTGGAATTATGCTTTTATAGATAAAAAACTTTTCATATTTTTTCCCTCCTATTCCTCGACTCGTAAGTAGAAACCATCCGTACAGACATTTCCAAAGGAAAACTTTCCACGAGTCATTATAAGTTACATTTAATGGAACTTTAATGAAACGATATATACAATTACCTTAATAATGACATTTTATGCAAATTATATCCAACGCTACCCACTACCTGGTACCAAAACAATGAGAATTCCGGATCCACACTGTCCGCTCGTTTTCAACATCTCGTTTCATTTCACGTCATACCTACGTAAGCGGGTAATTAGAAATGTTGTCATAACTGTGGACATTAGTTACATTACCTTTGAAATGCCTTCGAAACAGGTATGTTTCGAAGAACGAAATTATTTACTTTGTGCTTATATCTATACAGCATGACGATTATAATTTTAGAATTTAGCAGCTGTCCGCAGAATGGCGGCCAAAAAGGCGCTCAAATTCAATTCCAAGTTGACGTCACTTCTGAAGATGAATGGAGCAAGTTGATGGAACGACAGGGATTAGTTGGTAAGCGTTTTCTACGATGTACTTATAATAACGGTATATAAATTGACAAAATTTTATGACAGTAATAGATGTGTATTCGGAATGGTGTGGTCCATGTACAGCTATGGTGTCTAGTTTGAAGAAATTGAAGTTGGAAATTGGAAGCGATTATTTACACTTCGCTTTGGTATTCTTTAGAGTAACACATTCGAAATTAACTTCAGTATCGTGAGGTCATTATTTAAATTTTTAACAGGCGAATCTAACGCTATAGAAGTCTTAAAAAGATTCAGAGATAAGAGCGAGCCGATGTGGATGTTCGTAGCAGTAAGTAACTACGTTAGATAAAAATTTATAATTATCTAGCAGAAATGATTATGTGCATACAACACTGTACGAATAATTCATTTCACAGAGCGGTAACTTAGTCAATCTTATGTTCGGAGTAGATGCCCCAAAACTTACACAAATAATTAAAACTGAGTTACAAAAAGAAATCGATGTACTGGAAGGAAGAGCTGAACGGAAATTTGTGAGTAAACTCATTTTCATCGCACCAACTTTTTTCTAAGCTACATTTAAGGATCCAACGCGTGTTTGAGTCATTTTTTTAAAATTTTAGTACCTACGTTTGAAAATTTTGTTCACGCCAAAAAACACGTTTTTCTCGCCAAGTTACCGCTTTTCGGTCAAAACAGACCGCAAAAATGGAGTCTACGCCTTCGAATCCCCTCATGAGACACCTTGCGCGAAAATTTGAGACCGAAAATTTTTTCACTCAAAAAACGAAGAAGCCTATAGGTCGTGGATTTTTTGAAATTTCGACGAATCCAAAAAATCGAGATAATGATCGCGTTTTCGACTAATTCGAGGTCGCTGATACGAATCCGTGTCCGTTTTTCTCCATCGTTACGGCTACCGTCTGAAAATGACATTTTTTCTTTAAAATCGCGTTTATATACCAAGAACGCGAGTGGCGAAAAACTAACGCCAGATTAGTGATCAGCGACCTCGAATTAGTCGAAAACGATCATTATCTCGATTTTTTTGGATTCGTCGAAATTTCAAAAAATTCCACGACCTATAGGCTTCTTCGTTTTTTTGAGTGAAAAAATTTTCGGTCTCAAATTTTCGCGCAAGGTGTCTCATGAGGGGTATTCGAAGGCGTAGAGTCCATTTATGCGGTCAGTTTCGACCGAAAAGCGGTACCTTGGCGAGAAAACGTGTTTTTTTGGCGTTAACAACGTTTTCAAAAAACGCTAAAATTGCGAAAAAATGACCAAAACACGCGATTTTGGGCGCAACTGACCGCAAAAATGGACTCTACGCCTTCGAATACCCCTCATGAGACACCTTGCGCGAAAATTTGAGACCGAAAATTTTTTCACTCAAAAAACGAAGAAGCCTGGTCGTGGATTTTTCGAAATTTCAACGAATCTCAAAAAAACGAGATTATGATCGCTTTCGACTAATTCGAGGTAGCTGATAACGAATCCGTGCTCCGTTTTTCTCCATCGTTACGGCTACCGTCTGAAAATGACATTTTTTCTCTTAAATCGCGTTATAATATACCAAGAACGCGAGTGCGCGAAAAACTAACGCCAGATTAGTGATCAGCGACCTCGAATTAGTCGAAAACGATCATTATCTCGATTTTTTTGGATTCGTCGAAATTTCAAAAAATCCACGACCTATAGGCTTCTTCGTTTTTTGAGTGAAAAAATTTTCGGTCTCAAATTTTCGCGCAAGGTGTCTCATGAGGGGTATTCGAAGGCGTAGAGTCCATTTATGCGGTCAGTTTCGACCGAAAGCGGTACCTTGGCGAGAAAAACGTGTTTTTTTGGCGTTAACAACGTTTTCAAAAAACGCTAAAATGCCGAAAAAATGACCAAAACACGCGATTTTGGGCGCAACTGACCGCAAAAATGGACTCTACGCCTTCGAATACCCCTCATGAGACACCTTGCGCGAAAATTTGAGACCGAAAATTTTTTCACTCAAAAAACGAAGAAGCCTATAGGTCGTGGATTTTTTGAAATTTCGACGAATCCAAAAAAATCGAGATAATGATCGCTTTCGACTAATTCGAGGTCGCTGATAACGAATCCGTGCTCCGTTTTTCTCCATCGTTACGGCTACCGTCTGAAAATGACATTTTTTCTCTTAAAATCGCGTTTATAATACCAAGAACGCGAGTGCGCGAAAAACTAACGCCAGATTAGTGATCAGCGACCTCGAATTAGTCGAAAACGATCATTATCTCGTTTTTTTGGATTCGTCGAAATTTCAAAAATCCACGACCTATAGGCTTCTTCGTTTTTTGAGTGAAAAAATTTTCGGTCTCAAATTTTCGCGCAAGGTGTCTCATGAGGGATTCGAAGGCGTAGAGTCCATTTATGCGGTCAGTTTCGACCGAAAAGCGGTACCTTGGCGAGAAAAACGTGTTTTTTTGGCGTTAACAACGTTTTCAAAAAACGCTAAAATTGCGAAAAAATGACCAAAACACGCGATTTTGGGCGCAACTGACCGCAAAAATGGACTCACGCCTTCGAATACCCCTCATGAACACCCTTGCGCGAAAAATTTGAGACCGAAAATTTTTTCACTCAAAAAACGAAGAAGCCTATAGGTCGTGGATTTTTTGAAATTTCGACGAATCCAAAAAAATCGAGATAATGATCGCTTTCGACTAATTCGAGGTCGCTGATAACGAATCCGTGCTCCGTTTTTCTCCATCGTTACGGCTACCGTCTGAAAATGACATTTTTCTCTTAAAATCGCGTTTATAATACCAAGAACGCGAGTGCGCGAAAAACTAACGCCAGATTAGTGATCAGCGACCTCGAATTAGTCGAAAACGATCATTATCTCGATTTTTTTGGATTCGTCGAAATTTCAAAAAATCACGACCTATAGGCTTCTTCGTTTTTTGAGTGAAAAAATTTTCGGTCTCAATTTTCGCGCAAGGTGTCTCATGAGGGCATTCGAAGGCGTAGAGTCCATTTATGCGGTCAGTTTCGACCGAAAACGGTACCTTGGCGAGAAAAACGTTTTTTTGGCGTTAACAACGTTTTCAAAAAACGCAAAATTGCGAAAAAATGACCAAAACACGCGATTTTGGCGCAACTGACCGCAAAAATGGACTCTACGCCTTCGAATACCCCTCATGAGACACCTTGCGCGAAAATTTGAGACCGAAAATTTTTTCACTCAAAAAACGAAGAAGCCTATAGGTCGTGGATTTTTTGAAATTTCGACGAATCCAAAAAATCGAGATAATGATCGCTTTCGACTAATTCGAGGTCGCTGATAACGAATCCGTGCTCCGTTTTTCTCCATCGTTACGGCTACCGTCTGAAAATGACATTTTTTCTCTTAAAATCGCGTTTATAATACCAAGAACGCGAGTGCGCGAAAAACTAACGCCAGATTAGTGATCAGCGACCTCGAATTAGTCGAAAACGATCATTATCTCGATTTTTTTGGATTCGTCGAAATTTCAAAAAATCCACGACCTATAGGCTTCTTCGTTTTTTGAGTGAAAAAATTTTCGGTCTCAAATTTTCGCGCAAGGTGTCTCATGAGGGGTATTCGAAGGCGTAGAGTCCATTTATGCGGTCAGTTTCGACCGAAAAGCGGTACCTTGGCGAGAAAAACGTGTTTTTTTGGCGTTAACAACGTTTTCAAAAAACGCTAAAATTGCGAAAAAATGACCAAAACACGCGATTTTGGGCGCAACTGACCGCAAAAATGGACTCTACGCCTTCGAATACCCCTCATGAGACACCTTGCGCGAAAATTTGAGACCGAAAATTTTTTCACTCAAAAAACGAAGAAGCCTATAGGTCGTGGATTTTTTGAAATTTCGACGAATCCAAAAAAATCGAGATAATGATCGCTTTCGACTAATTCGAGGTCGCTGATAACGAATCCGTGCTCCGTTTTTCTCCATCGTTACGGCTACCGTCTGAAAATGACATTTTTTCTCTTAAAATCGCGTTTATAATACCAAGAACGCGAGTGCGCGAAAAACTAACGCCAGATTAGTGATCAGCGACCTCGAATTAGTCGAAAACGATCATTATCTCGATTTTTTTGGATTCGTCGAAATTTCAAAAAATCCACGACCTATAGGCTTCTTCGTTTTTTGAGTGAAAAAATTTTCGGTCTCAAATTTTCGCGCAAGGTGTCTCATGAGGGGTATTCGAAGGCGTAGAGTCCATTTATGCGGTCAGTTTCGACCGAAAAGCGGTACCTTGGCGAGAAAAACGTGTTTTTTTGGCGTTAACAACGTTTTCAAAAAACGCTAAAATTGCGAAAAAATGACCAAAACACGCGATTTTGGGCGCAACTGACCGCAAAAATGGACTCTACGCCTTCGAATACCCCTCATGAGACACCTTGCGCGAAAATTTGAGACCGAAAATTTTTTCACTCAAAAAACGAAGAAGCCTATAGGTCGTGGATTTTTTGAAATTTCGACGAATCCAAAAAAATCGAGATAATGATCGCTTTCGACTAATTCGAGGTCGCTGATAACGAATCCGTGCTCCGTTTTTCTCCATCGTTACGGCTACCGTCTGAAAATGACATTTTTTCTCTTAAAATCGCGTTTATAATACCAAGAACGCGAGTGCGCGAAAAACTAACGCCAGATTAGTGATCAGCGACCTCGAATTAGTCGAAAACGATCATTATCTCGATTTTTTTGGATTCGTCGAAATTTCAAAAAATCCACGACCTATAGGCTTCTTCGTTTTTTGAGTGAAAAAATTTTCGGTCTCAAATTTTCGCGCAAGGTGTCTCATGAGGGGTATTCGAAGGCGTAGAGTCCATTTATGCGGTCAGTTTCGACCGAAAAGCGGTACCTTGGCGAGAAAAACGTGTTTTTTTGGCGTTAACAACGTTTTCAAAAAACGCTAAAATTGCGAAAAAATGACCAAAACACGCGATTTTGGGCGCAACTGACCGCAAAAATGGACTCTACGCCTTCGAATACCCCTCATGAGACACCTTGCGCGAAAATTTGAGACCGAAAATTTTTTCACTCAAAAAACGAAGAAGCCTATAGGTCGTGGATTTTTTGAAATTTCGACGAATCCAAAAAAATCGAGATAATGATCGCTTTCGACTAATTCGAGGTCGCTGATAACGAATCCGTGCTCCGTTTTTCTCCATCGTTACGGCTACCGTCTGAAAATGACATTTTTTCTCTTAAAATCGCGTTTATAATACCAAGAACGCGAGTGCGCGAAAAACTAACGCCAGATTAGTGATCAGCGACCTCGAATTAGTCGAAAACGATCATTATCTCGATTTTTTTGGATTCGTCGAAATTTCAAAAAATCCACGACCTATAGGCTTCTTCGTTTTTTGAGTGAAAAAATTTTCGGTCTCAAATTTTCGCGCAAGGTGTCTCATGAGGGGTATTCGAAGGCGTAGAGTCCATTTATGCGGTCAGTTTCGACCGAAAAGCGGTACCTTGGCGAGAAAAACGTGTTTTTTTGGCGTTAACAACGTTTTCAAAAAACGCTAAAATTGCGAAAAAATGACCAAAACACGCGATTTTGGGCGCAACTGACCGCAAAAATGGACTCTACGCCTTCGAATACCCCTCATGAGACACCTTGCGCGAAAATTTGAGACCGAAAATTTTTTCACTCAAAAAACGAAGAAGCCTATAGGTCGTGGTTTTTTGAAATTTCGACGAATCCAAAAAAATCGAGATAATGATCGCTTTCGACTAATTCGAGGTCGCTGATAACGAATCCGTGCTCCGTTTTTCTCCATCGTTACGGCTACCGTCTGAAAATGACATTTTTTCTCTTAAAATCGCGTTTATAATACCAAGAACGCGAGTGCGCGAAAAACTAACGCCAGATTAGTGATCAGCGACCTCGAATTAGTCGAAAACGATCATTATCTCGATTTTTTTGGATTCGTCGAAATTTCAAAAAATCCACGACCTATAGGCTTCTTCGTTTTTTGAGTGAAAAAATTTTCGGTCTCAAATTTTCGCGCAAGGTGTCTCATGAGGGGTATTCGAAGGCGTAGAGTCCATTTATGCGGTCAGTTTCGACCGAAAAGCGGTACCTTGGCGAGAAAAACGTGTTTTTTTGGCGTTAACAACGTTTTCAAAAAACGCTAAAATTGCGAAAAAATGACCAAAACACGCGATTTTGGGCGCAACTGACCGCAAAAATGGACTCTACGCCTTCGAATACCCCTCATGAGACACCTTGCGCGAAAATTTGAGACCGAAAATTTTTTCACTCAAAAAACGAAGAAGCCTATAGGTCGTGGATTTTTTGAAATTTCGACGAATCCAAAAAAATCGAGATAATGATCGCTTTCGACTAATTCGAGGTCGCTGATAACGAATCCGTGCTCCGTTTTTCTCCATCGTTACGGCTACCGTCTGAAAATGACATTTTTTCTCTTAAAATCGCGTTTATAATACCAAGAACGCGAGTGCGCGAAAAACTAACGCCAGATTAGTGATCAGCGACCTCGAATTAGTCGAAAACGATCATTATCTCGATTTTTTTGGATTCGTCGAAATTTCAAAAAATCCACGACCTATAGGCTTCTTCGTTTTTTGAGTGAAAAAATTTTCGGTCTCAAATTTTCGCGCAAGGTGTCTCATGAGGGGTATTCGAAGGCGTAGAGTCCATTTATGCGGTCAGTTTCGACCGAAAAGCGGTACCTTGGCGAGAAAAACGTGTTTTTTTGGCGTTAACAACGTTTTCAAAAAACGCTAAAATTGCGAAAAAATGACCAAAACACGCGATTTTGGGCGCAACTGACCGCAAAAATGGACTCTACGCCTTCGAATACCCCTCATGAGACACCTTGCGCGAAAATTTGAGACCGAAAATTTTTTCACTCAAAAAACGAAGAAGCCTATAGGTCGTGGATTTTTTGAAATTTCGACGAATCCAAAAAAATCGAGATAATGATCGCTTTCGACTAATTCGAGGTCGCTGATAACGAATCCGTGCTCCGTTTTTCTCCATCGTTACGGCTACCGTCTGAAAATGACATTTTTTCTCTTAAAATCGCGTTTATAATACCAAGAACGCGAGTGCGCGAAAAACTAACGCCAGATTAGTGATCAGCGACCTCGAATTAGTCGAAAACGATCATTATCTCGATTTTTTTGGATTCGTCGAAATTTCAAAAAATCCACGACCTATAGGCTTCTTCGTTTTTTGAGTGAAAAAATTTTCGGTCTCAAATTTTCGCGCAAGGTGTCTCATGAGGGGTATTCGAAGGCGTAGAGTCCATTTATGCGGTCAGTTTCGACCGAAAAGCGGTACCTTGGCGAAAAACGTGTTTTTTTGGCGTTAACAACGTTTTCAAAAAACGCTAAAATTGCGAAAAAATGACCAAAACACGCGATTTTGGGCGCAACTGACCGCAAAAATGGACTCTACGCCTTCGAATACCCCTCATGAGACACCTTGCGCGAAAATTTGAGACCGAAAATTTTTTCACTCAAAAAACGAAGAAGCCTATAGGTCGTGGATTTTTTGAAATTTCGACGAATCCAAAAAAATCGAGATAATGATCGCTTTCGACTAATTCGAGGTCGCTGATAACGAATCCGTGCTCCGTTTTTCTCCATCGTTACGGCTACCGTCTGAAAATGACATTTTTTCTCTTAAAATCGCGTTTATAATACCAAGAACGCGAGTGCGCGAAAAACTAACGCCAGATTAGTGATCAGCGACCTCGAATTAGTCGAAAACGATCATTATCTCGTTTTTTTGGATTCGTCGAAATTTCAAAAAATCACGACCTATAGGCTTCTTCGTTTTTTGAGTGAAAAAATTTTCGGTCTCAAATTTTCGCGCAAGGTGTCTCATGAGGGGTATTCGAAGGCGTAGAGTCCATTTATGCGGTCAGTTTCGACCGAAAAGCGGTACCTTGGCGAGAAAAACGTGTTTTTTTGGCGTTAACAACGTTTTCAAAAAACGCTAAAATTGCGAAAAAATGACCAAAACACGCGATTTTGGGCGCAACTGACCGCAAAAATGGACTCTACGCCTTCGAATACCCCTCATGAGACACCTTGCGCGAAAATTTGAGACCGAAAATTTTTTCACTCAAAAAACGAAGAAGCCTATAGGTCGTGGATTTTTTGAAATTTCGACGAATCCAAAAAAATCGAGATAATGATCGCTTTCGACTAATTCGAGGTCGCTGATAACGAATCCGTGCTCCGTTTTTCTCCATCGTTACGGCTACCGTCTGAAAATGACATTTTTTCTCTTAAAATCGCGTTTATAATACCAAGAACGCGAGTGCGCGAAAAACTAACGCCAGATTAGTGATCAGCGACCTCGAATTAGTCGAAAACGATCATTATCTCGATTTTTTTGGATTCGTCGAAATTTCAAAAAATCCACGACCTATAGGCTTCTTCGTTTTTTGAGTGAAAAAATTTTCGGTCTCAAATTTTCGCGCAAGGTGTCTCATGAGGGGTATTCGAAGGCGTAGAGTCCATTTATGCGGTCAGTTTCGACCGAAAAGCGGTACCTTGGCGAGAAAAACGTGTTTTTTTGGCGTTAACAACGTTTTCAAAAAACGCTAAAATTGCGAAAAAATGACCAAAACACGCGATTTTGGGCGCAACTGACCGCAAAAATGGACTCTACGCCTTCGAATACCCCTCATGAGACACCTTGCGCGAAAATTTGAGACCGAAAATTTTTTCACTCAAAAAACGAAGAAGCCTATAGGTCGTGGATTTTTTGAAATTTCGACGAATCCAAAAAAATCGAGATAATGATCGCTTTCGACTAATTCGAGGTCGCTGATAACGAATCCGTGCTCCGTTTTTCTCCATCGTTACGGCTACCGTCTGAAAATGACATTTTTTCTCTTAAAATCGCGTTTATAATACCAAGAACGCGAGTGCGCGAAAAACTAACGCCAGATTAGTGATCAGCGACCTCGAATTAGTCGAAAACGATCATTATCTCGATTTTTTTGGATTCGTCGAAATTTCAAAAAATTCACGACCTATAGGCTTCTTCGTTTTTTGAGTGAAAAAATTTTCGGTCTCAAATTTTCGCGCAAGGTGTCTCATGAGGGGCATTCGAAGGCGTAGAGTCCATTTATGCGGTCAGTTTCGACCGAAAAGCGGTACCTTGGCGAGAAAAACGTGTTTTTTTGGCGTTAACAACGTTTTCAAAAAACGCTAAAATTGCGAAAAAATGACCAAAACACGCGATTTTGGGCGCAACTGACCGCAAAAATGGACTCTACGCCTTCGAATACCCCTCATGAGACACCTTGCGCGAAAATTTGAGACCGAAAATTTTTTCACTCAAAAAACGAAGAAGCCTATAGGTCGTGGATTTTTTGAAATTTCGACGAATCCAAAAAAATCGAGATAATGATCGCTTTCGACTAATTCGAGGTCGCTGATAACGAATCCGTGCTCCGTTTTTCTCCATCGTTACGGCTACCGTCTGAAAATGACATTTTTTCTCTTAAAATCGCGTTTATAATACCAAGAACGCGAGTGCGCGAAAAACTAACGCCAGATTAGTGATCAGCGACCTCGAATTAGTCGAAAACGATCATTATCTCGATTTTTTTGGATTCGTCGAAATTTCAAAAAATCCACGACCTATAGGCTTCTTCGTTTTTTGAGTGAAAAAATTTTCGGTCTCAAATTTTCGCGCAAGGTGTCTCATGAGGGGTATTCGAAGGCGTAGAGTCCATTTATGCGGTCAGTTTCGACCGAAAAGCGGTACCTTGGCGAGAAAAACGTGTTTTTTTGGCGTTAACAACGTTTTCAAAAAACGCTAAAATTGCGAAAAAAATGACCAAAACACGCGATTTTGGGCGCAACTGACCGCAAAAATGGACTCTACGCCTTCGAATACCCCTCATGAGACACCTTGCGCGAAAATTTGAGACCGAAAATTTTTTCACTCAAAAAACGAAGAAGCCTATAGGTCGTGGATTTTTTGAAATTTCGACGAATCCAAAAAAATCGAGATAATGATCGCTTTCGACTAATTCGAGGTCGCTGATAACGAATCCGTGCTCCGTTTTTCTCCATCGTTACGGCTACCGTCTGAAAATGACATTTTTTCTCTTAAAATCGCGTTTATAATACCAAGAACGCGAGTGCGCGAAAAACTAACGCCAGATTAGTGATCAGCGACCTCGAATTAGTCGAAAACGATCATTATCTCGTTTTTTTTGGATTCGTCGAAATTTCAAAAAATCACGACCTATAGGCTTCTTCGTTTTTGAGTGAAAAAATTTTCGGTCTCAAATTTTCGCGCAAGGTGTCTCATGAGGGGCATTCGAAGGCGTAGAGTCCATTTATGCGGTCAGTTTCGACCGAAAAGCGGTACCTTGGCGAGAAAAACGTGTTTTTTTGGCGTTAACAACGTTTTCAAAAAACGCTAAAATTGCGAAAAAATGACCAAAACACGCGATTTTGGGCGCAACTGACCGCAAAAATGGACTCTACGCCTTCGAATACCCCTCATGAGACACCTTGCGCGAAAATTGAGACCGAAAATTTTTTCACTCAAAAAACGAAGAAGCCTATAGGTCGTGGATTTTTTGAAATTTCGACGAATCCAAAAAAATCGAGATAATGATCGCTTTCGACTAATTCGAGGTCGCTGATAACGAATCCGTGCTCCGTTTTTCTCCATCGTTACGGCTACCGTCTGAAAATGACATTTTTTCTCTTAAAATCGCGTTTATAATACCAAGAACGCGAGTGCGCGAAAAACTAACGCCAGATTAGTGATCAGCGACCTCGAATTAGTCGAAAACGATCATTATCTCGATTTTTTTGGATTCGTCGAAATTTCAAAAAATCCACGACCTATAGGCTTCTTCGTTTTTTGAGTGAAAAAATTTTCGGTCTCAAATTTTCGCGCAAGGTGTCTCATGAGGGTATTCGGGCGTAGAGTCCATTTATGCGGTCAGTTTCGACCGAAAAGCGGTACCTTGGCGAGAAAAACGTTGTTTTTTTGGCGTTAACAACGTTTTCAAAAAACGTTAAATTGCGAAAAAATGACCAAAACACGCGAGCTTTTGGCGCAACTGACGCAAAAATGGACTCTACGCCTTCGAATACCCCTATGAGACACCTTGCGCGAAAATTTGAGACCGAAAATTTTTTCACTCAAAAAACGAAGAAGCCTATAGGTCGTGGATTTTTTTGAAATTTCGACGAATCCAAAAAAATCGAGATATGATCGCTTTTCGACTAATTCGAGGTCGCTGATAACGAATCGTGCTCCGTTTTTCTCCATCGTTACGCGGCTACCGTCTGAAAATGACATTTTTTCTCTTAAAATCGCGTTTTAATACCAAGAACGCGAGTGCGCGAAAAAACTAACGCCAGATTAGTGATCAGCGACCTCGAATTAGTCGAAACGATCATTATCTCGATTTTTTTGGATTCGTCGAAATTTCAAAAAATCCACGACCTATAGGCTTCTTCGTTTTTGAGTGAAAAATTTTCGGTCTCAAATTTTCGCGCAAGGTGTCTCATGAGGGTATTCGAAGGCGTAGAGTCCATTTATGCGATCCGTGGCTCCGTTTTTTCCATCGTTACGGCTACCGTCTGAAAATGACATTTTCTCTTAAAATCGCGTTTATATACCAAGAACGCGAGTGCGCGAAAAACTAACCAGATTAGTGATCAGCGACCTCGAATTAGTCGAAAACGATCATTATCTCGATTTTTTGGATTCGTCGAAATTTCAAAAAATTCACGACCTATAGGCTTCTTCGTTTTTGAGTGAAAAAATTTTCGGTCTCAAATTTTCGCGCAAGGTGTCTCATGGGTATTCGAAGGCGTAGAGTCCATTTATGCGGTCAGTTTCGACCGAAAAAGCGGTACCTTGGCGAGAAAAAACGTGTTTTTTGGCGTAACAACGTTTTCAAAAAACGCTAAAAATTGCGAAAAAAATGACCCAAAACACGCGATTTTGGGCGCAACTGACCGCAAAAAAATGGACTCTACGCCTTCGAATACCCCTCATGAGACACCTTGCGCGGAAAATTTGAGACCGAAAATTTTTTCACGCTGATAACGAATCCGTGCTCCGTTTTTTCCATCGTTACGCTACCGTCTGAAATGACATTTTTTCTCTTAAAGCGTTTATAATACCAAGAACGCGAGTGCGCGAAACTAACGCCAGATTAGTGACAGCGACTCGAATTAGTCGAAAACGATCATTTATTCGATTTTTTTGGATTCGTCGAAATTTCAAAAAATCACGACCTATAGGCTTTTCGTTTTTTGAGTGAAAAAATTTTCGGTCTCAAATTTTCGCGCAAGGTGTCTCATGAGGGGCTATTCGAAGGCGTAGAGTCCATTTATGCGGTCAGTTTCGACCGAAAAGCGGTACCTTGGCGAGAAAACGTGTTTTTTTGGCGTTAACAACGTTTTCAAAGATCAGCCGACCTCGAATTAGTCGAAAACGATCATTATCTCGATTTTTTTGGATTCGTCGAAATTTCAAAAATTCCACGACCTATAGGCTTCTTCGTTTTTTGAGTGAAAAAAAAACAACGCGAAATTGATGAAAAATTAAGTAATATCATAAACTTATACATTTCAATAATCTGTTGACAAATTCATCCTTGTTTATCTATCGTGTAGCTGCTAAAATGAACGCAATTCGCGAACGCTCGTTGATGAGGTTGTCTAAAATGATACCTACTCATTCTTGTATAATATATTTTCCTCACATGATAGCTGCCGATGGTAGCTGCGCAGTTGCTCAAAAAATGATGTACATGAATGATTCCATACCAGCGGCTGTTGTCGATCAAATGCAAGTTCAACTGAATTCAGAAAGCATTAAGCAGGTACCTGCCCCTGGTTTCACTCTTAATGGGGACACTTATCAATTATTATTGTACTGATTAAAATTATCCAACCTAGGTGTTTTATAAATGTCCAATTTTCCCCAACTTACCACAAAGCATATCTCATTCCATGCAGTTAAAACCAATACTGATAACATTACTGCAAGCCGTCATTGAGGAAACAGCTTCTGATGCTCAATCACCTCGAATTTCAAGAAATGAAAATGATAACCAAACGATCGAGCAAAAATTAACTAAAATTGTTTACGGCCAGGAAAATCCAACTGGATATACTGAACAATCGTATTATCCTTTTTTTTTTTTTTTTTCAAAAAAAGCCCCCTCATTAAGTTGTAAAATTATTTATTTATCCTAGAGTAGCTTACGAATTCATTGTAGTGGATGAATCTGGTCAAAATATCCCTCCTATGTGGACACCCATAACCCCATTGTCAAAGGCCGCTGCTATTGAGGTTCTGTTCCCTAGGAAAGTTGAATCTATTGGCTATGTGCCAGATAAATTGCCTCCTCCTCAGGTATACATAATTATAATAGGCTCATCAAAGTAATTAATTTATTCAAACAACATGTCCACTGCTTAAATTTTTGCGCAATTCTTAGATAATAATAATTTACGATGCTGCCAAAGCTGCCGATATAATTGAAATTACCAAAGAGTACGCGCAGGAGATTCATAAAATAGGATTCTTCGACAGTGTCGATCCAGCTACCGCCAAACTTATATGCAAAAGTTACCAACAATTTTATAACTTGTCGGATGATGAGAAAAAGTGATTTCTTTTTCTAGTAAAATTCTATTTGAATTTACAAAAAAAAGCAAAAATAATATTTTAATTTTTTAGGAACGCCAAGATGGTAGTGGCCATCAAAAAATCCGAAAATGACGACATACTTTTAGAATTTGCGCAAGTTATTCCACTTTACATTAGTCCTAACGAGAAAATCGGCACTGAAGAGAGTGAGCAATTTTTTCCAGTTGATTATGACGACGATGAAGACGATGAAGAGGAGAAAGCAGTTGAGATAAGTTCAGATGAGGACAAGGAAAATATTAATATCGATAACTTCGAATTGACTGCAGAGTGATGGAATAATTTTCCATCATAACAATACCGTTTAAAGTGTTGTAAACTACTCATTTCTGTTAACTTGGAAACCAGACTCATTATTTTTTTTTTTTTTCAAAAATATCTGCTTATGTAAAAAATTGAAAAAAAAAAAAAACTTGAAGAACGTTAATTTTTCTTCCATTAATACTCATGTCATAAGTGCGCATAGATCACAGTTTTTGTTTCTCTCGACCTGTTTCAGCCTTTCAGTTAGTTTCAACAACTGTTAATCTCAGAAAGTAATATGGAAAACTTTTCAGAATCATCTTCAACGTATTTACATATAAAAAAATTTTCATATTGACAACACTGAATTTTAAAAAGTAGACTCGTTTCAGAAAAAAGGTATGTGGTGTTGAAGTAGTTGCATACCTCACTACATACAGGCGCAATATCAGTCTGATGGGCATTTGGCACTTCGTGAAGTTCCCCCGTTAAAGTCGGGAATTTCACACTGAGGGGTACGAAGATCACTTGGTCGTACTGCATAGATGCCAAGCAAGGTTGAATAAGTGTTTGAAACATACGTTTGAAAACTGTTTTAAACATTGAAAAGAAAAAAACAAATGAAATTATCAGAACAAAATTGTGTTTAAAATGTGTTTAAAACTTTTTTTTTTCTGTTTTGTTCTAAACATGTATTTTATTTTCCTCACGTATTTAACCGAAGAAATGAAATGAAGTAAGGTTTATAGTGGCCGCAGCTTCACTACGGCTGAATTCCACGAAGGAGTTTATGATATGTGTTAAAACAGAGTACTTTTTAATAACTGCGGAAATGATCGTATTTGTACTGAAAAATAGAAAATTCTCTACTTTTCCATAACAACTGGCCTGTTGTTTTGGTATCTGTAGTGAATCTGCGGCCATTATAAACCCACCTTGAAATACTGAAATATGAATAAACATACTACTTACCATAACACTAACGACCAAGAATTTTTTCACAGTGGAGGCATCTTCTAAATATTAATTTTGTTTTTTTAAATTTCCATTTTGAAAATTTTTGAGAACTGGAGAAGTTAAGCCTGTCAAGGGTAATGGCTAAAATAATGTGAATTTTTGAATTTAATTTATACCGTGTGTTCCAGTGATTTGGGTACAATCAGCGAAAAAATCTCTTTAACAATTATTTAAAATTGATTTTTTCAAATGCAAAGAAATTGTAATGCAGTTGAAATGAATTTATCAACCTTAAAATTCATTAAAGTAATTTTAAAAATAATTTTTTATTTAGAAATTGAAGTTTAATTCCTTTTATGTTATCAAGAAACTGAGATTTTTGGCGCTGATTGTACTCGAATCACATGGACTCACGGTATGACTTCAGTACCTAGGGAGACCTCTTGATGGTATATGGAATTATTTCAGCAAAGTCAAGGTGGACTTTGGACGACAATGAAACCAATGCGGAGTCCTTGGGTGCTCCATGATGTTCTTAATTTTTTTTTTTTTTCATTCAATTATGAATTTATGATGAGGAGCATAAACATTATAAATTTAAAACAGTTAAATACCTACTGAAAAAAAAAGATTTAGAATTTTAAAACTATTTGAAACTAGTTTTAAACAAAAAATCCGATTCTTATTTTTATTAAAAAAAAAGAAACGGTTTTTCAGCAACCCTGATGCCAAGTTACTGCACTCCCATATTTAGTTCAGAAATGATCGCTAGGTTCGCGGTAATCCATGAGACACAATCTCTAATTGAAACGTCCTTTTTAAAAAACACCATAGTCCAAAAATGGAATTTTTCAGGGGAGTAAAATAATACGCGGAGAAAGTTTTCGCTACTGAAAATTAGGTTAGGGTTGTGTAAGTCTATCTCCAAATGTGACATGAAAGCTCACAGAGCAAGTTTTACTATTAAATACTCTCTCCAGTTCTTCATATCTGAAATATAAAAATTGAGGTTCCGGACTATGGTTCTTTTTTAAACAAAATTTTATATAACATTAGACTAATGTTATTTTTTAAACTGAGAATAACCTTTATCAGTGTTCTACATTCGTGTCAATAAAATGAAAAAAAAATCGCAGTTTTTGGTTCCAGAGTAATATAGGTACTTTAAAATTGTCATCATTCATTACGTTTGTTTTATGGTTTGATGGGCTTCTCCAGCAGCTTTCAAATCACGAATAATAGATACTGGATGTGGTTGTCTTTTCCGTTTCTTTGGCGTTGGTTCGTTAGATTCTTTTCAATCAAAATTTAAAAAGTTTTCATACACAGTCGAAAACAACTGGTGCAAGCAGTAGTTATACTATATGACGTGTGAATCGTTAACGAACTTATTTTAAAAAAACATTGAAAACCTTTGATTTAAAAATGCAAAAAAAAATGGCCT
Organism: Phenacoccus solenopsis; assembly: GCA_009761765.1. Taxonomy (NCBI): domain Eukaryota; kingdom Metazoa; phylum Arthropoda; class Insecta; order Hemiptera; family Pseudococcidae; genus Phenacoccus; species Phenacoccus solenopsis. The sequence continues at coordinate 163,619 of VFXL01000304.1, read as the reverse complement.
AATCTTAATTGTAATGCAAAATAAATATTTTTTTGTTTTTTTCGTGAAATTTTACATTAAAAAATGCAATAAAAAATAATTCCTAAATTTGTGGTAAGGTGCTTTTTTAAATAAAGGCTTCAATTGATAGATGAAATAACAACCAATGAAAAGTACAACCATATCTCGCGTGGAAATGGATAATTGAAAACAATCAATCCAAGTTGAGATTCATGCGACTGTGTAGTGCATCGGAGCGCTCGTATAGTGAGCAAATGACCCTACTCCACTTTTTTGTCTATTTTCAGAGCTGTAATAACTAATAAGTAATAACGTAATGGAACGTAACGGAATAACAGAACATAACGGGGAATTTAGTAATTGCAGTAACGGGACCGAACGTAACGAAACGAAATTTTTGAGAACTGAACGTAACGGATCAATTTTGTTAGTATTCCCTTATTTTCATTTTTTGAAATTTAAATGCTGGCCAAATTGTTCCAAATACCCTGCATGTCCAGTGTAATGTGCATTTTTCGGTATGAAATTGAAATTGTCTACCATCAATAAAAAAAAAAAAAAAAAAAACACACACACAAACTCATAACTATATCAACTCGAACTGAAAAAGAGGTAAAGAACAGAATGGAATATAACGGAATCTCCAAAGTTGGAACGTAACGTAACGGGAACGTAACGGAATGATCCAAAAACGGATATCGAATGGGAACGGAACGTAACACGATCCGTTATTACAGCCCTGCTATTTTTCAGAGTGCACTTACTTGATATTGGTACCTACCTATATAAATTTGTCCTTTATGTTTATGAATTTAATAAGTGAGCGAAGAACTGCCTTGACATTAATGTGACACTCACAAATAAGAATTCCATAAATTTCGATCTTCATTGTTTCATACATAACCTGTTAGCATCATATGTGTTTTACCATCACATACAAGTTAATAACTCGTAATGTTCATATTTTCCATTACCATCAGCACAAAGAATAAGTTTACCACTAAGGCTATTAGGTACTTTTAAAATATAGTCTCTCCAAGCTCAACAAATAAATCCCCTCTAGAATAGACATCTTTGTCCAACGAAAGATCTAGATACTAGATATTTACATCGAAGACTCGCTCAAGCAATAAGTGACCACTTGTAATAGTTTTTAGCTATAAAGAAGGTTGTTTGAAAGAATATAAGCTCGTAATTTTTATTTTCACTTTTTTGTTCGTTATAATAACTCGTACTATCGACATTTTGATTATTTGACGATAATTTAAATCTATTAGCTTACTGAAGTACACCAAAAAATTTTAACAGGTTTATACACGATTTGAAATTACCGAACATTCATGGTTTTTTAAAAAGTTAGATTACACCAACTAGTTACCAATTCATGAACGCTAGATTTATGCGTTCGTCCTAAATGCAAATTCAAAACTACCAAAACTTCTTTGAAAGTGCTTCCATATTTCTATGCAATATTTCTCGAAACTTTTGCTTATCTCTTTGAATAGCATTATTCATTAGTTGCTCAGCATTGTCGTTGCCTTCGACTTCGAGTCCACTGATACTAATCTGCGAGAAAATATAACTTGTGTATTTACTCGAATGAGCATTACACTTATCACGATATAGATATAATAGTACTTGAGCATCTTCGAAATCGCTAGATAATGTGACATTTCTCATTTTAATGGTGCTCTCTTCTTCTACAAAATAGCAGAGCGCGGTCATCGTGAAATTCACCACCGATATTCTAGGCATAAGAACATTCAAAACTGCACTTTTGTATTACTTCGTTTAAATCGTCCATGGTTATCGCACGCGAATAATACCTCACCTGAATCTACCAGCGCCATATACTCGTTTATTGTCGACGCTGCCTCGTAAGATATAGGTTTCTGTGAGATGTGCCATAGGCCATCGTACTCCAACGTGTATCTTACCTTCAGCTAAAGCTATGTTAATACCTTCTACATTATAATCAGCGACATTATGTAATCGGGTATCTTGAGAAATGATATCTAATCTGAGAAACGAAATTAATCGGTCATTGGTTCATTCTCGGTATAAAATTTATTATCACTTTACTTACGAAATGTTTTCGAATCTCCACGACTCGATACTACCACCAGCCACTGGAATACCATCATTGGCATTTTGCATTTGCCTTAGATTCGCTTTAACATATTCCAAGCCTCTGCGAACGCATTCTGTTAACTGTTGATCACTCAGATACTGAGTCAAAGAATAATTCTGTTGTCGAAATGGTACTCTTGGTTGCGGTAACATCTGCGGTGACTGGGATCTCGGTGGTGATTGAGGTCGCGGTGGTGACAGCGGTTGTCGCGGTTGCTGGCACGGTGGCTGCGGTAAATGACGTTGTGGCGGTAATTGACACTGTTGTTGCATCATTTGTGGTTGCTGAGGTGGTGGACACGGTTGCCCCAGTAGTTGGGCCTCTTCAGGTAATTCCTGTGGCCGCGCTGGTTGCTGTTGTTGATGTCCTTGAGGTTCTGCAGTTCGAGAATTCGTGAGAATTTCAGAACTATGCTACGTGAATTATACGATGCTGAACTTACCATTACTACCAAACATATTATACACAGTCATCACGTTCATAATAGACGGTAATTCTCGAACGGTAGATTTCTTGCAGAAGTCCACGACGAATGTCATAAAAAAATGTACTACTTTGTCGAATGTGTTTTCGTCCATTCTTACATGCTATATGGAAACTATAAGATGGTATAGGTAGAAATACTAGTAACCTTTTTCTACGCGGATTTCGAAGTTCGACTTACGACTTTACGTCATCTTTTATAAAAGACCATGGAAATTTGATACAATGACAAATCAATCGACTCGATGATTTTGCTAACTTCCGAAAAAATTCATTTTAAAATTTAACGGCGTCAGAATAAAATAAACTTTTGTGTAAAATTTCGTCGGAAATTATCAATTGTAAAAACCAAATCGAAGATTTTACGTTGATAAAATTCAATACCTAGCCAATAATTTTTCACTGAACGAACCAAAAAATAACTTGAAGGGTTGGAGTCGTTGAATAATTCGTGAGTCAATGAACACTAAAGATTGTAGAAAAGGAAGAATGTAATTTGTTGAAAAAAGTTTCGGAGTCGTTGAATAATTCGTGAGTCAATGAACGCTAAGATTGTAGAAAAGGAAGAATGTAATTTGTTGAAAAAAGTTTCGTTTTTGGGCTCACCTACATGTGTCCTTTACTTTCTAAAAGTTGTTGTGCATGACGTTTTTCATAAGTTTCCAGTACCAGTTCTTGATAACCCCAATTAGGGGGTATGCAGTGTGCACTAGAATGGATCTTTTTTCTTTTCAAAAATCTAAATCGTGGGGGTGTGATAAGTTGCTAGAATAGCAAAATAATATGTTCTAGGGCTATAACCAAGATATATCAATGAGCGAGGCTTTGAAAATTATTTTCAGAACACAGGTTTTTCAGGTCTATTAACAGGGTAATGGGAACGAACAAGGAGAATTTTTCTGAGCGACATGCATTTTTTAATGCATATAAGAAATATATGAATGCACTTCAGGACCTAATTTAGAAGATGAAAACTTTTTTTTAAATATTAGCAGCATGACTGACAAATGGGAGCAATCAATATTAATCGATTTTGACAAAGGGCATGATGGGATAAGATAGTCGAAAATGCCCCCGAGAGCTTTTCGAACGGTTTCTAGGGCAAAAGGTGGCCCACATCGAAAAAAAATTTTGACAAAAATTTCAGGCTCCAGTTGCGCCTATTTTCGGAGATATAGGCAAAAACAAGTTTTTCGATTAAAATTTTTTTTCTCGCCATATTATAAAGGTGGAAAGTTGAAATTTCATTTATAGTATCTTGACAATAAAAGGGTTTTTCGGTAATTTTTTCAATTTTTTTCGATCAATTTTAAAAGAGTTATGCAATTTTTAAAATTTCAAACCGCCATTTCTATGGCAAGTTTTCGAGGTGCAATTATGAAAAAAATTCCATAAAATGTATCTTTTACCACCAAACATACCATAAAAATTTCAGAATTTTTGGAGTGGTGCAACATAGTCAAAAAAAATAAAAACTATTGCAGCGCGCTATAAACCAAGCGGTTCGGTACTATGCGCGCTGTAGGCCGAACGAACGTTACACGACGTTGCGTCGCCGCCTTAACAGTGCATAACAGCTTAACTGATCTTCTCGCGCTTAAAACATTACTTAGGCTTATATTTTTTCCTTTTTGGTTTACTTATAAGTGAACTCCTACAACTGATTAAATCAATTAATAGGCCTATTCCGTTGTTTATTTGAAGAAAAAAATTCTTTCACCATAAAAATAACAAATATTAAAAAATTATAATAAAAATAATTATACTTATTCTTATTAATAGAATATGATTATTTTTATTATAATTTTTTAATAATCGTTAATTTGTATGGTGAAAGAATTAAGATATATCTTAGCTGCTTTGAAAAATGGCTACAGATGCACACGCGACGCGACGCGATGCGATGCCACTATACCCCTTGACCGCCAAGTACACTTGATTTGTAAGTATTATTATATTGTTTTCTAATGACTTCGGATTTTTAAGGGTTGGTAATTTTTGTAACTTCGTATTTTTTATAACTTTTTTTTTACATTAATTTTTCTTTCTCTTTATTTAACAATTTTATAATAAATTATAATGATTTAAAAATATTTAAATTAAATTTTTTTATAGCTTTAATTAATTCTTTAATCTTAATTTCTTCAAGAATAACAAAAACTTTTTAACGATTTTTAAAAATTTGTTTGGCATTACTATGATGTAAAAAAAAAAAAAAAAAAAAAAACTTGAAACAAAACGAAACACTGAATATAAACACTACAAGTGCTTGAGTAACATTTCGAAACTATTTTTCTACAGTTATCGTGCAAAATATCACCATCATTTATTTTTTCCCCTAATATCTTTGAAAACTTATTCGCATCTTTTTCAGAATTGATAGTTTTTTAAATGTCGCTATTTTTTTAAAAATAAATTAGATCTAATACACTTTTCATTATGCGACATATTCGAAATTAATTATTTGAATTTAAAATTTATCACAATATATAAAAGTCAAAAAATTTTGGTTAGTGTTGTTATAGTGAAGGGGTAACATAACAATTATAATATTACATGCAAACAGAAGCATGATATGTAACGATTGTTTTGCAAACTGAAGTGGTCTTCCTCTTTATTATAATAAGGAGGAGAAAAATATTAATAAGAATATAATTATTTTTATCATAATTTTTTAATATTTGTTATTTTTATGGTGAAAGAATTTTTTTCTTCAAATAAACAGACGGAATAGGCCTATTAATTGATTTAATCAGTTGTAGGAGTTCACTTATAAGTAAACCAAAAAGGAAAAAATATAAGCCTAAGTAATGTTTTAAGCGCGAGAAGATCAGTTAAGCTGTTATGCACTGTTAAGGCGGCGACGCAACGTCGTGTAACGTTCGTTCGGCCTACAGCGCGCATAGTACCGAACCGCTTGGTTTATAGCGCGCTGCAATAGTTTTTATTTTTTTTGACTATGTTGCACCACTCCAAAAATTCTGAAATTTTTATGGTATGTTTGGTGGTAAAAGATACATTTTATGGAATTTTTTTCATAATTGCACCTCGAAAACTTGCCATAGAAATGGCGGTTTGAAATTTTAAAAATTGCATAACTCTTTTAAAATTGATCGAAAAAAATTGAAAAAATTACTGAAAAACCCTTTTATTGTCAAGATACTATAAATAAAATTTCAACTTTCCACCTTTATAATATGGCGAGAAAAAAAATTTTAATCGAAAAACTTGTTTTTGCCTATATCTCCGAAAATAGGCGCAACTGGAGCCTGAAATTTTTGTCAAAATTTTTTTTCGATGTGGGCCACCTTTTGCCCTAGAAACCGTTCGAAAAGCTCTCGGGGGCATTTTCGACTATCTTATCCCATCATGCCCTTTATTTTTTTTTGGCTGAAAAAATTTTTTCAGTATAAATTTAAACAACTGTTGCTATAGAGGAATTATATGTTTTTTTATTTGTTTTTTCTTTTTTTACGCGCTATGTACCGCCACTGTAGCTGGAGACGCGCCGAAAATAGATTTATATGGAGTGACAGAGGCCTATTTGAACTAGAAATTCAATAATACGCTTTGTAGACTGTAGATTAAACTAAGTGAGAGGTCAGTTATTCGGGAAGAGTTCGATTCGAAGATGTTGAAATTTAGGACATTTGGTCAAAATATGGTCAGTAGTAATAAGAGTATCACAGTGTAGGCATTTAGGGGTTCCTTCCTATGTTTAATACAGAACTTCTCCCACCAAAGTTCTCTGGTCTTTTTTTCTTCTATCTTCGCACGCGCAGAGGGCGTTTAAGGATCTTTTCCTCAGTTATTGTAGTCTCCGCACGCGCGTGTTGTGTAATACGCAGCGGGCGCTGCTTAGGGGTTTCTCTTCGGCTAATTTGGTCTATAGCACGCAGCGGGCGCATAAATAGGGGCTTAACCACTATTATAAACACGTGTGTGTAAGATAACGCGCTGTGTGTTCGCACAACAAATTTAGTACTCAACAGTCAATACGCGCGTGTTGTATAACACGCCGCGCCGCGTGTTCCCGTCTAGTTGGGGGAATAAGTTGCACACTAAATAAATAAATAAATAAATAAATAAAAGAATGAATGAATGAAACGAAACGAAACAAACAAACAAACAAACAAACAGAGTGAACGCAAAAGCGGATTTACTTTAAAATATAAACACTGGACCTACTAGTGTCTATACTTTAAAAGTAAATTCCGCTTGAAAGAATATGTATAATATGAATAATAATTTTCCAACATATACTATATTTTTTTCAACCTATTATACGTATAACAATAACGAATTTTTGAATGTTAATACAAAGAGTGTAAGGCTGAATTTACTTGATAAAGAAAAAATCTTACTTTTAACAATTAAAAAAAAAAAACCAATTCCTTCAAAATCATTATTATTTTTTACGTTCCTTGGTATCTACATCTAAATATAAGTCATCGTCATTTATAAAACCACAGTTTTTCTGGTCATAGGGCACTACGAAAATAAGTTCATATGTTTCATCATATACTTGTATACTTGTAGCGTTTCCAAACTTAGCGACATTCAACCGTTCACATGCCGGATAAACGTGTTTTAACAATTTGTTAAAGAATTTTATTTGTTCTAAAGTACAGCTCCACTCCGGCACTAACTTCCTTAGGTGGGTTTGAAGAGTCAATGCGGGATCTGTAGTAATTTGGTCTTTGAGTGCGTCTAACAATCGGTGATGACAGGCACAAGATATAATAAATAATCTGGACATATGGTAAGCGAATCTCATTAATACTATCTTCCTTTTACTTTCTCCAAGGTGTGCTGGGGCTATAAGATAAGCCAATTCAAGACCTTCCTTACTGCAGAAATACCGTAGCCACACTCCTTTGTTATACTCTACTTTTTCATAATAGTCTTGAAAAGAAATGTCAGAGTTATGCTTATTGTACTTCGGAACCCATTTATGGTCTTCCTTGATAAGGTATAATATATCGTAATGGGGGGGTATATCAATGTATTCCTTAAGAACAATGCCTTCAATCGGTGTGAACTTTTCATGTAATTTGGTCGGAAACCCTTTTTTAAGGGCAGTTTTGATTAGACTCATCGCACAAGACATATAGGTGTGGTACTGGAATAAAATTACAATAAGTTATTACACAATGAACAAAAAAATGAGATAATTAAAAAATTAAATTTCAGTTCAAAAATGCACTTTAAATATTTATTGGTCGAGTCGTTAAGAATTTACTTACGAATTGCTACACCTAAATTTAATACTATTGATGAATTTGAATCAATTATCAGTAGCGTAGCGTCGGCCGGAAATAATAAAATTCAACGAAAACTTGATGCGCAAAAGTAAATTTTTTGTTTTGACTAAAAATTTCAAAATGGCGGATCACTCAAATTTTGAGGGAGGCTGGAGAAGAGGTAAATAGCTGAAATTTTTTGTTTTTGATTTCATATGAAAGAGTTAGGTCACGTAAACCAAAATATGCAAATTTCAGCTTCCTAAATGCATTTAAGAGGAATTAAAGCAAAAAGCGAATTTTTATGGAAATTTTAAGTCATGAAAGGGCATAGGAGGATAAGAATGAAGAATTAGGCCCGGAGCCTGATTTCGATGAAACTTTGGTACCCTTTAGAAATTTCATGGCCGAAGTTTCAGACCCCACACTCCTCGTTTTTGATAAATTAATTTTAATTGGAAAACCCAATCGAATTTTTCTTTCATTCGATAGTTGACTGATTTTATTGAAAATTTAGTATGCTATACTGTTCCATAGGAGGTCTCTTGGAAAAAATCAGCAACCCCCCACAATGATTTTACCCCCACCAATGACCGGTTTTTAATTTTATTTAATTTGTTCAACCCTGATAACGCATTGTCACAATTAAAAAAATGGTATTTTTAGATACCCCTTGACTCCTGAACCACGTGGAATTTTTTAAGATTTTTCACTCGGGTACGCCATGTTGAAAAATGGCTAAACTGATAACGGTTCCTATGTTGGTACAGTTCAAAAGCCGAACCTATCGAAAATGAGCCGAAATAATTGAAAGCTGGGACCGGTGCCAAAAGTTAGTGTATGTACCTTTACTTCGAAAACCACCGGTCTGCGATCCCCAGCTGCTGCTTTTAAGCATAGCAAAAGCAGACCCTTAATTAATTTTTTTTTCTCTCTCTCTTGAGAATAAAAAAAATAGCAATTTTATGATATGATAGTGTTAAAAAATTAAAAATATCAATGCAAAAATGTAAGCATTGAAATTTTGAAGTTTTTAATTAACAAAATGAAAAGAATCGTACTTACACTATTTTTCACTACTTCATCTTTTTTCGCTATCACTTTATCTTTTTTCTCTATCTCTCCCTTCAACTTTTTGTTTTCTAGTAATGTTTTTTTTATGCTATATCTTAAGTTTTTTTCTTTAATTCCTTTGATTAATTGTTGGCCACATTCACTAAGCTCCTTTGTATCTAAAATCGGTAAATGAAATTAGTTAGGTAGTATAACTTCTTAAATTACTTAATGTTATTTATACACTGTGCCCAAGTGTTCTTAATACACTCGAGCGTTAAATTCCCTAGCACCATGAAGAGCAGCAGATTATTTTATTTATTTTTTGGTTGTATAATCACATAATAAACAATAAAAGGAATCGTGAAACTGAATTCTGACTTTTCAACATTATATTTTTCTGGTTATTTACTAATTTGAATCAATATAATCAAGAATTAATGAACACTAAAAACGTCTAAAGATTCATAATTTTGGTAACATATTGTTTGAAATTATAGAAAAATCAAAATGATGATAATGTTTTTATTTCTTAATCCTACAAAATAGGACCAAGAATTGAGATTATTGGATTTTTATACGAGAGAATTTGGCACTCAAGGGTGGTAAAATCACTTAGGCACAGTGAAGTACTCACCGATTACTTCAGTTGTAGTTTCGACATCCGCACGGACGGCGAATTCATAAAACAAACATGAGAAAAGGAAGAATATTAAACTGAAAAAAGAAAGAAAATAAATAAACGCTACGTTAAAGTACTATCTATAATGGTACAATAATTATATTACTAAATAAACTTTGCCGAAAAGCATCAGCATAATGCGTATTTTTCGATCAACGCGCAAAATGATACGTTCTTCATTGTTGGTAATAAGCAACTCATTGCTTCATACATTAGTAGTTTAAAATTTTACTTTTATTTATTTTAATTTTAAGTTGAAATTGAATTTATATTTTAATTAAAACGAATTTTTATAACGACTATACATCTCAATTAGAATATTTTATTATTCATTTTTATTATGAACAGTACTCAACGCAAATAGGAGAAGAATTTTTGGCTTGAAATAATGATCTTAATTCGTAATTGATATTTTATTCCTTTCTTTCATGTTTTGAAGTTATTATTTAGAGTATATTAAAAATGAAAAAATTTGAGTGTGATGTCTGCGGTGTGTCTTTTGTACTCAAATTCAAATTATACCATCATTTGCAGAACGTGCATTGTTTCAAGAGTTCTAACGCAAAATCTTCAAACAGAAGTTCCATTTCATGTTTTTTTGTGGGTGTACTTTAAATAAAACTTTTGCCGCTATCAAGAAAACTAAGAACAACTGAAAAAATCATAGTATAACATCTTAGTATAACATGTTCAAACAAAATTGTAAAAAGAGAATAGCTAAGTCGCGAATACGAAGTAATATCAAGCGACCCGAAGTTTTTGCTCTCGTTCCGACGTTTAGAAGCTTGTAATTCTGTATACATGTGTTGCACGCTATAATTCTGTATACTACTTTATACGATTCCCCATAGGAATGATATTTCCTAAATTATTTTAATATAATAACATTGTCTTGTGTGACAGCCATATTGATATCACTTCCTGTAATGATTGCCTCCTGTACAATTATCAATAAACCAGAACGAGCCCTAGTTAAAGCTCTGCTCCAGTAATGCTGCTAACTTTTTTTTTTTTTTTTTCAAATTTATGAAACAAAATTTCAACACCATTTCTGAAACTTTTATTCTTCCTATAATATTTGAAATTTGTTTTATTTTTACTCAAATTTCAGTGTAGTTTCCACCTTTTCCACCTTATTTCCTCTTCTTATTGATACTACAAGCCTGTTCAAATATGCGTCTATAGTTCATATGAATTATAAATAGGTATATCTATTAGCATATACCCTTCAAGATAAATCTTCCTTCCTGCATACCTTTTTGTATGCATTTAGCACGTGCATCCGCATTCATAACAATTAGCTTATAGGCATATGTATTGTATATGTTAAATTAGTCCAAATGCGAAGTTTTTTTAATAGAGAAGGTTAGGTACTCACTTCATGCTTGATATTCGCTTTCAAGATTACAAGTCAAAACGCAACGCAGATTTAAGAAGATGATTCTAGTCAAGATACGAGTATAATGAGTCTGAAAATTTGTGCAAAAATAATTTTGTTAAAAATAATTAACATGAAATTAAATTGTTCTGAAAAAGTTTTCCATATATTTTCTGAAAATGTTCGAACAGGCCTTTCACTATATATACCCCTGGACCATTCGAACCGTAAAGAAAAATTTTGTCGATATCAAGTGAACACTCTCAGACCAAAACGCGTCTGCGCATGCGCGAGTCAAAGATAACAACACTAGTTGAGCTCGTTATACTAGATTATAGGCCACACCTAATACCAAGTCTAAAACCCTCTATTCTATTCCTTCTAAAACCACATAAGAAGTTGAATTTGGAACAAACTCAGTATTTCTTGCCATAAAATAATCATTTGATTACATATATTTCTCAAATTAGAACAACTTGAGGCTCCTCAAATTATCTTCCAATCCTTGTGATCCGCCATTTTTGATCCATTTTAATCCAAATTCAAGAGGTCATATTCGGGTCACCAACTAACCCTACCCTCAAAGTTTGACCTTTGTAGACCAATTTGTTGAGGAGATATTGATGATTAATGAAATTTCCTACTGTAATATTTCCTCCAAAACAGGTTCTTTACTCTAACTCCCCTCCAAATTCACTTGGGAAGCTAAAATCAGTATAAATTAGTCACTTGGGCTCATTACATCATATGACACGACAATAAAAAATTTTCGACCACTCTTATACCCTCACCACATTTTTGGGTCAATAACCCCCTCCTTATCTCCTCCTACATCATGTATGGAAGTGAATTGGGGATATTGTAAATTCTTCATCTCCAATAATCATCAAAGTTCACAATAATTACATTTTTACCAATTTGAGGCTCCTCAAGCTCTACTCAAATTTTAATAATCTGCCACTTGGCATTTATTTCAACCCAAATTCAAGAGGTCGTGTTGTGGTCACCAACTAACTTTACTCTCGAAGTTTGACTTTTCTAAGTTGATTTGGTGAGGAGATATGGAAGATTCGAGAAATTTCATAACTCAAAAATTTTCTCAAAAATCGGTTTTTGCTCTAACTCCCCTCCAAATGCACTTTGGAAGCTGAAATTTGGATATGTTGGTGTCCATGACTCACTTTTTCATATGAGATCATAAAAAAAAATTGAGTTATTTGCCCCTTCTCCAGCTCTCCTCAAAACTTGTGTGATCCGCCATTTTGAATTTTTTCGAAAAAAAAAATCGTTTCGTTAGATTTCCAAGTAGAGTTTCTCATCAAGTTTTGAGCCAATTGCGTAAATTCCCGCCCGCGCTACGTGTGGGGAAAAAATATATATATTAATACTGTGTGTCCAAGTGATTCGGGTACAATCAGCATAAAAATCTCAGTTTGTTGATAACATAATAAGAGTTAAATTACACTTTCTAAATTAGAAATTATTTTAAAAATTACTTTAATGAATTTTAAGATTGATAAATTAATTTCAATTGTATTACAATTTCTTTGCATGTGAAAAAATCAATTCTATGTAATTGGAAAAGAGATTTTTTCGCTGATTGTACCCGAATCACTTGAACGCACGGTATATGCCAAAGAGTTGGACATTTGTCAGATGATTACAAATGATCTGAAACGCAAAGATTTGAAGACCCCACCCTCCCCCGACCCCCTTCCAAAACAGGTAGGCTGTATTCGCTATCCTTTTTATGTTAAAAACTCAGCTAAAAATAATAGTATATTTCACAACTAGAGAGCTAAAAGTGATTTTTGACGAGTGTGAGGTTTGTTAACCGAGCAAAGCGAGGGTGATGAGTCACACGTGTCTAGAATCAATTTTTCTCCCGAGTAGTGAACGAAATTTTTCTTAAATTCGGGAGAAAAGCGCTCGTTTGAGGCCCGAGCGGCGATTAGCGAGCGGGAGGTAAAGTAGCGCTTTTCTCCCGCAAGTATGAAAAGAACTTTTCACCACACTTTTTTAATCATTCTGTAAACGCTCACTATAGTTCGTAAAATCAATGGTGTAATGTTGCAATTTACATGTATCAGTTGTGAAAAAATATTTTTTAGGTAGTTTTAAAAGATCTGCAGTAGAGTAATTGACATTCCTTTACCCAACCCACTCTTTTCATTCAAGTATGAAAAAAAAATCGAAACCACCCTCCTCTTCCCCCACCTACATTATCAGAAGTACGCCCTTTCCGTATAATGAATTTGTTTTAATGACATAGCCCATTTATTGTAATTTCGACATAGAAAAATTACACCAAATATCTACGAGTCACGCGTGCTTTTCGTATCCTTGTTGGGGAGGAGGGAGCGGTTTATATTACGAGGCAACATTAGACATAATATATCGCACCCTCAGTGCAATAAGGCCACATCTCAAAAAAAAGCATGTAAAAATTCAACAAAAAGGTACCCTTTCCCTATACTTTTTTGGAGTAAAATAAGCTAATTTAGTTTATCTGTCACACAATTTTACCCAAAATGTATGTAAAAAGAAGTAATTTTTTGAGATGTGACCTTCTTGTATTTGCAATTTTTTTTTTGAGATGTGGCCTTATTGCATTGAGGCAGGGACGTAGCGAAGATGTTTTTTTTTTATTTGGGGGGGGGGAGGGAGGGCAAAAACTGTAAAATTCCCAACTGATTCGACTTAAAAATTCCCAAGTACCAAAATATGGTTTTAAAAAAAAAGAAAGGAAGAAACACCTACAAAAACACACTTCAATTTTAACATTTTCAACACAAAAAAACAGTTCAAGTTTTTAATTTAATCCTATGGTTTTTTAATGCCGCAAAAACTTTCATTGTTTTCTAAATTGGATTTTATCTGTCAGATCTTTTTCTGCGGTAAACCACATTAATCCATTTAATCTTTGATGTGTCATTTTTGTTCGGAGATGATTTTAAATGAATTTTAGCTGGCTGAATTTTTGCTCATTTGAAGCTGTAGGCTGTAGTATATAATGCTGTTAAGACCAGTTGAAAGAAACGAAATGTCAGTTTCAATACATTTTTCATTTTTCGAGAATTTTCAAAAACTTCAATTAATGATGAGCAGTCAGCACAGGAATCAAATAGAGATACCTATTTGGTTTTGATTTGGCATCAGAATAGAATGTGAGGCATTGTTTTAAATTTTCCAGCGTCAAATTTTCTCGTTTCAAAGGAATTCCTAAAAGTTTATGGAATGGATTTAAGGGTATATTTCACATACACGGTTCTTTTTTTTAGTATATAACTGAACTTATATGGGAACCAAAATTGATAATGCTAAAAAAGTGACGTTTTTGAGACTAAAATTCTTCGTGAGTTTCTTATGAAAAGTTTTGAAATTTGAAAATGAAGAAGATAAGACACTTCTCATCTTTGATTTGTTCAGAACTAAAAATTCAAATTCCAATTTATAAGAAAGTTATAAGGTGTGAAATATGGCCTCCTCAAAAGCTAGTTTATTTTTTCGTTTTTCTCGACAAATAATCACTCAATCAAAAAAACCTTTTGTGATGATATTTCAAATGTCAAGTGAAATAGATAAGTAGTATTTCAGAATCAAAGATGTACGAAAATGCCCATTTGGCAGGCAAACTAACGTGCAATCGTGTATGTAGAATTGACGCTTAATGTATCACACAAGTTTTCAATTTTTTCTTTTATTTCAAGGGATAGACTGTCCAAAACGTTGTAAAATTCAGATCATAATACTGGCCAAAAGTAATTTTAATGTTGGTAGGTTGACAATGCAGCTGTTAGATAAAGGATACCTTACATGAACGATTTAACTACCTTTGGTTTTGGCATTTTAACTTAACGTGTGCATCAACTCGTCTAATTTAAAAAAAAAATTCAAAACTAATCATTCCAAATTTTGATTGAAATTTTACAAGTCGAAATTTTGAGTGGAAAAATATAAGGAAAATTATGTTTAAAATTGAAAAAATTACAAGTACAGGCTTCACCTTTTGATTTTGAAGCGCATAAATTTTGTATGCATTATTTAAGATAGAAATAAGTTTAAATTAAAAAAAATATATGTATTTTTCCTGAATTTAAATTTTTCTAACTTTTGATTCATTCACTCAAATTTCCCAACTATAGTGGAAGCTTGGGGCGGAAAGTTGCCCCTCCGCCCCCCCCCCAGTTTCATCCATGCACTGAGGGTACGATATACACAGTTACATTCGCATTTTTTTTTTTCGAAAAATTCATGTTTTCCATCATTACGAAGCTTCAGGTGCAGGTTCAGGTCTAATTGGGTGCTACAAGCACTGGGCACTTTGTGCATTTATAGCGTATTGTGCCCCATAACTCACCATCGCCTATGTATCAGGGGCCCATAGGAGTCTCAGCAGATAATAAAAGAACTAACTGCGCAGTTATCAGTTATATGAGTAGAATGGTGTCAATAAGGGTTCCCTTTTGGAGCGCCAACTTATGCAACCATACCACTTTTATTAATAGAATCATTTCCTATTTCATTTCTCAACTGCCTGATTTTAAGGCCTCAGATGGAGCAATTGCAAAATCACTCACAAACCCTTAAAGGCTTTTTATTTAATTTTTATGTTGATAAGCTACCACACATACCCGTGGCCAAGCTATGGAAAGTGATTGAAGGATGATTGGCTGTAGAAAGGATAGATAATCCAGCAACAGAGTGTGCTTTGGGACCGTTAGGATAAATTACGTCATTGGAGGTGGACTTTTCCAAGGTTGCAAAGCCCGCTCCTGTAACCACAGTTGCTCGGACACATACTGTAGTTCGGAGTTTATGGAGATTTGGAAAAGGAATCGTTCTGGTATGGAGACATAAGAAATGATGCCAGTAATTCGTAAGAAACACACTTCTAACTCATCCGAAATATTCAAGCGAATAGTAGAGTTAGGTACCCTACTCGCTCAGTATATGAAAAATAGAGAGTTTCATCATTTGACATCGTAATGCAACTATACGTTATACCTCAAATGCGCAGTATTGTCGTGCCCCAACAATCCTCATTCCGAGCAAACGCTACAAGAAACAGTATTGTTGTCTCGAAATATAGGCCGCTTCCTCCCCCCAACAACGATACGAAAAACACGCGTAACTAGAAGATATTTGATGTAATTTTTCTATGTCGAAATTGGAATAAATGGACTGTGTCATTAAAACGAATTCATTTTACGGAAGGGGGGTTCTTCTGATAATGGTGGTGAGGGAAGAGGAGGGTGGTTTCGATTTGTCAGGGAAAATTATCTTAGGTTTCAATATAATATATAACCATTAAAACAGTTCATAATAATCGTAATACGTTTTTTATAGTGACTTTTCATAACACACCTCCAAACCACTCATCTTTAGTAAGCCATAGCTCCACACTCGTTCTTCCTTGAAAATTGGTTTATGGCTCATTTCATAGGGAACTGAAAGGAGAGTAAATTTTATTGAGACTTTTTTTGCTTTAGGACCAAATGCAGAGGAGATAGGGGCCAAAAACTGATTTTGGGTGGATATTTTCCCCCCTGGGCGGATACGCTGCACACCTAGGAGTCAGGACTTTTAGTATGTTGTTTAGAATGGAGTTCCTAACAACCATACCAAAAATCGCTTTGATGGGAATTTTTTCGACCTTTGGTGTATTTTATGTTCAAATGTACTGGACTAAGAGTTGAAGTTTCAAATATTTTTATTCTTTCTTTTTCTTTTGTTTGTAAATTAAATTTAGTAATATCCATATCAACTTCTGCGCGAGGCGGTGGGTTTATCCGGGGTCCCTGTACCACAATGCGAAAATGTCACTATATAACTGAATGTCCTACTCCTACTTCGCATTTTTGATTTTGGATTAATGACCACATATAAATGAACGTCACATTTTTCCTTGAATTTTATATGGTCATTCCGTATGAAAATTTTGAAGATTCAAAAAGAAGAATATTTTTTTTGCACCTAGTTTGAAGAAGACCTATAATAAAGAAACGGTGTACACTTAATGAACTTATTCGAATCGTCACTAACGAAAATGAAAAATGCATGGATTAGGTAAACTGAAAAGTCATTTACCCTGATGACTACTGAGGATGCGCGGGAATGTCCACAAGGAAGTTCCGTGGGTTTGAAAATTTCAACGCTCTGAAAGAAAAAATATATTTTTTGTAGTGGAGAAAATAATAGTATTCTACTATAAAAGTAAATAACCTACACTTACGCAACATTCTCGCCATTTAGTATGAAGATTTCAGTAGTACCAATGGAAATGTATTTTTTTGGGTGTTTTAGGATGAATATCTCTAATTAAAGAATTCCTACACCTACTCAACATAATAATACCAAATGAAAAAAAATGTTAATTTCCACCTAATGAGAAATAAGATAATTTTTGTTGCTTAAAAACTTACCGAAAAAAAAAATGAATTCACCGAGAGAATTCTTAGAAGAAAAAGAAATGCAAAAAACGATGAACTCAACTCAAATGAAGAAAGCATAAGCTTATGATACACATATAGGTATAGAGATTGTAAAGGCGGAAAAGCCTTCAATTTTAAAGATAAGGAGTTAGTCTCCCGCAAACGTTATGTAGCAAGCAATGCTCTTCATATACTTATATTCTTCTTTTCGCTCAATAAAGAATGATGAAACGATTAGATAAATAACCGAAAACATTTTTATGAGAACGTGATAACTTCTACAAAACTCGATGGTATTACAAATTGAATATAGATAATTATGTTACCTAGTTCATTCGGTAAAGTAGATATAGACAGATATAAGCCGTTATTTAAAAATATTTTACAGATACTACATAACATTGTTTAAATCAAAAAATATAGAATTTATTGAATTGATATAGTTATCTTTTTCTTTTTTTTAGCTGATTTTTTAACTTAATACCGATAGCTATTACAGCCTACTTGATTTCATAAGGGAGAGTCGGGGGAGAGTGAAGTCTTCAAACCTTTCTGTTTCAGACCTAGTACGGTAGATATGGTAAAATACCGGGAAAAAAATGTTGCAGAAATTCTTCTTAGCTTAATCTATTGAGGAAAGTGTACTGAACAACATATCCAAAATTCGCTGCAATCCGGTCGACTGTACGTTAAATTTCTATCACTTTAAATCTGGAGCTGGAATCGTTTTTTGCTAATATCTTGGGAACAATTCAAGGTATAGCGGGACTGAAATTAAAAATTACTTAATTTTTCTAAAAGTTGCTGTTGTAAATTTACTTTTGAAATTAATTTCGTTAAAGTGATTTTTTTACTTTTATATGAATCACCTCAATAAGCAAATCAATGACAATTGATATTTAACAGTATAACACATTTAGAATTTTATGCCATTACTTGTAAAAAATTTTACTTTCAACTTTGTTATGAATAAATTTTATTATTTTTTTTTTGTTTTTAATGAACAAACTCGATCCATCACTTTTTACTCAAGTTATTGCGCGAGAACCAGGAAACCTTGACACGCCGACTCACGTACGATCACGTCCAAAAACTAATCAGCTCGAGAACTCAACTACCCCAGCTCTTCCGCCGAATTTGGTTTTCATTCGATTACTCCTACTCGTGTTATCACGCGAGAACGCGAAGAAAAAAAGAAAGAAAGAAAGAAAGAAAACAAATTAAGAAACTGAGTGAACGCAATAGTGGATTTACTTGAAAAGTAAATTCCGCTAAAAATAAATAAATAAATAATTAAATAAACAAACAAACTAAGAAACTGAGTAAACGCAATAGCTCATTTACTTCATAAAGTCCGCTTAAAAGAATACCTATATGAATAAATTTTCCAAGATATAATTATTGTAATTTTTTTCAACTTATTATACGTATGACAATAACGCATTTTTGAGTGTAAATACAAAGAGTGTAAGGCTAAATTTACTTGATAAAGAAAAAAATCTTACTTTTAACAATTAAACAAAAAAAACAAATTCCTTCAAAATCATTATTATTTTTTACGTTGCTTGATATCTGCTTCTGGATATAACTCATCGTCATTTGCTAAACCACAGTTTTTTTTCTTGTAGGGTACTACAAAAATAATATCATGTGTTTCATCACGTATTCGTATACTTGTAGGGTTTCCATACTTAAGGACACTCAACCTTTCAGATCCTGGATACCTGTATGTCAACAATTGGTTAAAGCATTTTATCTGCTCTAAGCTGCAACTCCACTCTGGCACTAAGTTCCTTAAGTGGGTTACAAGACTCAATGTTCCATTTTTACTAATTTCCTCTTCGAGTGCGTCTAACAGTTGGTGATGACAGGCACAAGAGATTATAAATAATCGGGACATATGGTAAGCGAATCTCATTAATACTATCTTCCTTCTACTTTCTCCAAGGTCTGCTGGGGCTATAAGATTAGCCAATTCAAGGCCTTCCTTACTACAGAAATACGTCAGCCACACTCCTTTGTTATACTTTACTTTTGCCAAATAGTCTTCAAAAGAAATGTCAGTGTTATACTTATTGTACTTCGGAACCCATTTATGGTCTTCCTTGATAAGGAAAAGTATATCGTCAGGAAGGGGTATATCAATGTATTCCTTAAGAACAATGCCTTCAATCGGTGTGAACTTTTCATGTAATTTGGTCGGAAACCCTTTTTCAAGGGCAGTTTTGATTAGATCTATCGCGCAAGACATATAGTTGTGGTACTGGAACAAAATTACAATAAGTTATTACACAATGAACAAAGAAATGAGATAATTAAAAAATTAAATTTCAGTTCAAAAATGCACTTTAAATATTTATTGGTCGAGTCGTTAAGAATTTGCTTACGAATTGCTACACCTAAATTTAATACTATTGATGAATTTGAATCAATTATAAGTAGCGTAGCGTCGGCGGGAAATAATAAAATTCAACGAAAACTTGATGCGCAAAAGTAAATTTTTTGTTTTGACTAAAAATTTCAAAATGGCGGATCACTCAAATTTTGAGGGAGGCTAGAGAAGAGGTAAATAGCTGAAATTTTTTGTTTTTGATTTCATATGAAAGAGTTAGGTCACGTAAACCAAAATATGCAAATTTCAGCTTCCTAAATGCATTTAAGAGGAAGTAAAGCAAAAAGAGAGTTTTTATGGAAATTTTAAGTCATGAAAGGGCATAGGAGGATAAAATGAAGAATTAGGCCCGGAGCCTGATTTCGATGAAACTTTGGTACCCTTTAGAAACTTTCATGGCCGAAGTTTCAGACCCCACACTCCTCCTTTTTGATAAATTAATTTCTAATTGGAAAACCCATTCGAATTTTTCTTTCATTCGATAGTTGACTGATTTTATTGAAAATTTAGTATGCTATACTGTTCCATAGGAGGTCTCTTGGAAAAAATCAGCAACCCCCCACAATGATTTTACCCCCACCAATGATCGGTTTTTAATTTTATTTAATTTGTTTAACCCTGATAACGCATTGTCACAATTAAAAAAATGGTATTTTTAGAAACCCCTTGACTCCCGAACCTCGTGAAATTTTTTAAGATTTTTCACTCGGGTACGCCATGTTGAAAAATGGCTAAACTGATAACGGTTCCTATGTTGGTACAGTTCAAAAGCCGAACCTATCGAAAATGAGCCGAAATAATTGAAAGCTGGGACCGGTGCCAAAAGTTAGTGTATGTACCCTTACTTTGAAAACCTCCGGTCTGCGATCCCCAGCTGCTGCTTTTAAGCATAGCAAAAGCAGACCCTTAATTAATTTTTTTTTTCTCTCTCTCGAGAATAAAAAAAATAGCAATTTTATGATATGATAGTGTTAAAAAATTAAAAATATCAATGCAAAAATGTAAGCATTGAAATTTTGAAGTTTTTAATTAACAAAATGAAAAGAATCGTACTTACACTATTTTTCACTACTTCATCTTTTTCCGCTATCACTTTATCTTTTTTCTCTATCTCTCCCTTCAACTTTTTGTTTTCTAGTAATGTTCTTTTTATGCTATATCTTAAGTTTTTTTCTTTAATTCCTTTGATTAATTGTTGGCCATATTCACTAAGCTCCTTTGTATCTAAAATCGGTAAATGAAATTAATTAGGTAGTATAACTTCTTAAATTACTTAATGTTATTTATACACTGTGCCCAAGTGATTTTAATACACTCGAGCGTTAAATTCCCTACCACCATGAAGAGCAGCAGATTATTTTATTTATTTTTAGGTTGTATAATCATATAATAAACAATAAAAGGAATCGTCTGACTTTTCAACATTATATTTTTCTGGTTATTTACTAATTTGAATCAATATAATCAAGAATTAATGAACACTAAAAACGTCTAAAGATTCATAATTTTGGTAATATATTGTTTGAAATTATAGAAAATCAAAATGATGATAATGTTTTTATTCCTTAATCCTACAAAATAGGACCAAAAATTGAGATTATTGGATTTTTATACGAGAGAATTTGGCACTCAGGGGTGGTAAAATCACTTAGGCAAAGTGAAGTACTCACCGATTATTTCAGTAGTAATTTCGACATCCGCACGGACGGCGAATTCACAAAACAAACATGAAAAAAGGAAGAATATTAAACTGAAAAAAAAAAAGAAAAAAATAAACGCTACGTTAAAGTACTATCTATAATGCTACAATAATTATATTACTAAATAAACTTTGCCGAAAAGCATGCGCACAAGGCGTGTTTTTCGATTAAAGCGCGAAATGATACGTTCTTCATTGTTGGTAATAAGCAACTTATTGCTTCATACATTAGAAGCTTAAAATTTTACCTTTATTTATTTTAATTTGAAGTTCAAATTAAATTTATATTTTAATTAAAATGAATTTTTTAAACGACTATATATCTCAATTAGAATATTTTAATATTCATTTTTATTATGAACAGTACTCAATGCAAATAGGAGAAGAATTTTTGGCTTGAAATAATGATCTTAATTCGTAATTGATATTTTATTCCTTTCTTTCATGTTTTGAAGTTAATTGCGGAGGTATGATCAACCATATTATATTAACGACTGCTGCTTTAGTGATTTCAACAAAAAAGTGAGTATTTAAATCTTTTTTATAATCAGCTTAAACATAACTGCATGATATTATTCCTTATTTCTTATCGATTATTCTTTTTCGAATTATAACTCATAAATGAAAAGTCGAATCGATTTTCCTATCAAAAGTTACATGTTTTTTATAGTAAATATCCAATATGTTGTACCCACTTTAATGTTTTATAAAAACAACAAAAAAGTTGTAACTTCGGATCAAAAAATCGAATTGAAAATTGTTGCAAACTGTTCGAAATAGGATTAAATTTTGTGTATTTTTTTTTACTTCAATTAGCTATGGTTTCTTGTCATACTTTCGAGATAATTTTTATTTAAATGTTCAAAGTTTTTTGCTGTAATGTGAAAGCTAAAAAACCAGTAAGCTTTGGCTTATTATAAAGTAATTAATTAAAGATTTTAGCATGTTTTTTGATTTATAGAAATTGTATACATCAAGGATCCTATAGAAAGTTGGCAACATGCAAACTTTGGCGCGCAATCAGCATATATTCAACTTGTTATTATATGAAAACCTCGGAGAATGTTATGCCCAGAAACAATTGCAACAAAAGAGAAAAATATTCTTGCCAACACCCGAATTATCTAAATATATTATTATTTTTTGTTAAAACAATAAAACCTCAGAAAAGTAACGTATGGCATTCCATACAAAATTTCCTCATTTGTTTCTTGGGTGAGTATATTTCATGGGCATTTTTCCGACACCCCCATTCTGAAATTTAGGAATGAAATTCAGTGCATTTGTTTGTGCAACGTTAGTGCTAGTTTGTGCCGCAAACCTAGTTGTTTATGCTACTCTCCTTCCCGAGGTACACCGAAAACAATTTGTGGTACTGGGAAACGTCCGCACCTCCCCCCTCCACCGACTGCGTTGAAACATGATGCGATCGTTTGTCCTACATTTGTGCCGCAACCTCGTCGTTTGTGTTGCTTCCCTTCTTGAGATATGGGGGGAAGGCCGGTGACCACAACATTCTCACGTTTAGAGTAACGCTCCGCCATTTCGATTCTCTCTTCCAGAACATGGATTGAATAGGGGAGTGGGACTGAAGTTTAGCGAGCAGAGACTTCAACTCATTCAAGGACTGCACCTTTGAACTCAGATGAACATTCTCCGCTTTAATCAATCTAAACTCCTCCTCAAATGCCTCCAGACGAAGACGGTAGCTCTCCAGTTCACCGTGGAGAGAAGACAAATCGCTAAATATCTGAAGAATAAGACCCACATTATCCTGTACAGGTCTCAAGCACTGCATTATGGTCAGGCCCACGGAATCAGGAGTGAGACATTTACCATACCGAGGAGTGGATCTAGATTTTCTTTTCTTTCCTGAAGGAGGCATGCCATGGAGGCCACTGTCAGCTATAGTAGAGCCAAAGCTCCTTCTCCGCGTCTCTACATCGTTCTTTCGACGAGGAATGCAGCGCCATCTAGCAAACTGGACATCCAGTTTAGTTCTCCATGAAGTCTCTGCGTTTCAAACCATTCGGTATGTATACCGCAGCATATCATTATTAGGGTGGAGTAAAAAAAAAAACATATCTTGGATTTTTACCAAATTTCGTGAGGTGGTTTATTCTGAGTTGGAAACTTTCGAAAAAAATTTGAGCCTCCTCAGTGAAACGTGAGGTCTACCTTGGGGAGCTCCTTTTTGAAAGAAAAAAATTCTATTTTTTGTGTTTTTAAGACAGTCAAATAGGCGTGAGAAACTTTGTTTAGCACTGAAATAGTACAATTTGAGCTTTTGTCTCTTCCTGAACCATAGCCATCCTCCTTAGCAGGGCCGCAGAGAGGAAAAGTGGGCCCGGGGCAAACACAAGACGATAGGGCCTCTATGTTATTAAGGGGGTACTGGTCCACGAGAAATTTTTTATGATTTTTAAAAAGCAATTTATCGGAGTTTTTGAATACTTTCAACTTCCATAAACAATAATGAACACTCCATTTTTTTGAGGAAAGCATTTATCTTATGTGAATGTTCTTAAGATATAATACAGCCATCGAGTTTTGAAAAATTGCAGCTTCACTTCACATCTAAAACATAAATAATAACAAAATCAATTCGGGCCCCATGTAAAATTCCGGGCCCGGGACAAAATGTCCCCTTTGTCCCCCCCTCTCTTTGGCCCTGCTCCTTAGAGCAAAACTTATAGACTGCTACAAGGGGGTAGAAAAGTTGCAGATAGCGATATTCCAATATCATGGAATTCTTGCCAACTTTGCATCAATTATTTTTTGGACCTGTAATTTTACCAATTTTTTTTCAACGTCTAGAAGTATATTGCGAAGAAATTTTTGAAATTTTCTGTACGACTAATATTATGAAATTTTCACTGGCTTTAAAGATTCTTTCATATATCCTCAAAAAATGAATCTACAGAGGCCAAACTTTGTATGTACGGGTATTTGGTAACCAGAATATTACCTCTTGAATTGGAGTCAAGATGGATACCATAGGCGGATTATCAAAATTTGAGCAGAGCTTGAGGAGCCCCACATTGGTAAAAATGTAGTAAATATGAACTCATATTATGATTATTGGGTATAAGAAGTACCTATACAATAACCTCAATTGATCTCCATACATGACGTTGTAGGGAAGAAGGAGGGTTTATCGACCTGAAAATGTTGGGGTACATGAAAGATCGAAAATTTTACATTGTGGTGTCGTATGATAAAATTAGTCTAAAGTTACAAACAATGTGAAACTTCGTAAGTAGTGTTAGTGTTAGTTGATTACCAGAATATAGAATATGACCTCTTCAATTTGGGTTAACATGGATCCAAAATAGAGAATCGTAAAAATTTGAAGATAATTTGAGTGTACTCAGGCAGTTATAATTTGAGAAAAATGTGTTCATATGATTATTGCAAGACAGGAAATACTACATTTGCTCTAAATTTAACTTCTTAAGTGGTTTTGGAAGAAATAGGGTAGGATTTTTTATACTTGGTATTGGGTGTGGCTTGTTGACGTGAAATGCTTAGTAACTTTATATGCAAACCTGAGCGAGCCTCAGTTAAAAACTCAGCGCCAGTAATGCGACATGGCTGTTTACGTTATTTTATATTACTAAATAAACTTTCACAAAATTTTGAGCCTGAAAGTGAAAATTTACATTATTTATGCACTTATAAGAAAAAAAAGAAAAAAAATGTAAGCAGCCATGTCGCATTACTGGAGCTGAGTTTTAAACTAGGGCTTGTTCTGGTTTGATACTAACATTGTTAAACCCTTCATGACTACAGGCATAGATTAACCACGCAAGGTAGGCCACGTACATTAAATTTTCATCATTCTAATAAAACTGGAGCTCAAATCATTTTTTGCTAATATTTTGCAATCAGTTTACCTAAAATAAAGGGCTCGCAATTCGCAAATGACTCATTTTAAAAATATTGAAATGAAAAATGATTTAATTTTCCTAAAGTTACTGTTGCCATTTTAATTGTAGAATTAATTTCATAAAAGCAATTTTTTCACTTTATAATGAATTTTCTCAAAAGTAAATCAATGACAGTGGTTTTTTAATAGTGAAACACATTCAGAATTTTATTCTCTTTTGAATGAGTTATTTATAAACTTTCTTTCTGTATTCCTTCATGAGATATTTGCAAACTAGAAGATAAGGAAGAATCAATTAGCTAAACATAAGCATATGTATGTGTTAAATTACACGTTTATGCGAAGTTTTTTTAATAGGGAAGGTTAGGTACTTACTTCATGCTTGATATTCGCTTTCAAGATTACAAGTTAAAACGTAATGCAAATTTGAAATGATTTTAGTCAAGATATGAGCGCTTTCCTTCCGAATTTAAGAAAATTTTGAATCTGAAAATTCGTGCAAAAATCATTTAGTTGAAAATAATTAACATGAAATTAAATCCTTCCGAAAAAGTTTTCCATACATCTTTCG
The DNA here is from genome assembly GCA_009761765.1 of Phenacoccus solenopsis. NCBI lineage: Eukaryota > Metazoa > Arthropoda > Insecta > Hemiptera > Pseudococcidae > Phenacoccus > Phenacoccus solenopsis. The sequence goes on along the minus strand of VFXL01000304.1, from coordinate 137,664 downwards.
AAACTGTATCCCTGGAGCGCTCGAACTGTAAAGAAAAATTATGTCGATATCAAGCGAACACTCTCAGACCATAATGCGTCTGCGCATGCGCAAGTCAAACATAACAACACCAGTTGAGCTTGTTATACTCGAAACTTGAAATAATTTTGATAATTTCGAACTTGTGCATGCGCAGACGTATTTTGGCCTGAAAGGGTTCACTTCATATTGACAGAAATTTGTACTATTCTAAACAATGAGTTCGAGCGGTCCAGGGGTATATAGTCAAAGGGGCAGGCCCACGATATGGTCACCTAGAAAGATAGAGGCCACATAAGATCTGTCGCTGAAGTTGTAGAAGAATGACTAGAAAAAAGACAACCTTTCGAAAATGGCTCCATTGATGTAGTCAGTGGCGTAGCTAGCTTTTGCGGGGCCCGGTGCAAAGTTTTTGCAGGGCCCTCATTTAAATGTGTTATTTTAAAAAAAAAAAAAAGTAAGGTGTATAATTGATGTGCACGTTTCCCATGCCTGAATATCCATTTTTAGGAAAAAGAAAATCGTTTCAATAGTAAAACCAATTTTTTTTCTTGATTATACTTCATAAAAAATTTAGTTAACTAATTGGTTTTAATGCAGCTGACTTGTGCATCAGATTATGAGAAACATATCATTTTACTCAAATATTGACATAAAATCATCAGAAAAAGTTTACAACTTTTATTTTTCAAAAGTAAAAAAGTAAGTAAGTTCTTAGCTACCTACTAAGTAAAACAAAAACATACCTTCAGAGAAATCAGAAATCAAAATTCAAAACTTTTTTCTGGCTTTTTTTTCACTCAGACTAGTAATTATATCATTATAATCTAGAGCTGCAGCTAGTTTTTTTTCTATGGAAAGTAGCGCCAGCGAAGACAGCCGCTGTTGAGTCATGGTTGAACGCAGATAATTTTTGATTAATTTTAAAACAGAAAAGCTCCTTTCACACGAGGCTTCGGTAATAGGAATTGTACATATAATACGTAGAATTATATACACATTAGGGTAAATATCTTTTAAATTACTCTGAATGAGAAATTTCAATGAAAAATTTACATTACTTTGGTTGGTAGTCAAAGGAATAAACACTAACCAACAAGAAAAGGAACAGTTCGAACAGTATGACTCATCTTTATCAAAACATTGGCGCACCATGATCTTAGTGTATTGACAGTATTTTGATTAATAAAAACGAACAACGCGTTCTACCTTTCTCCCCAGTTTTTTTTTTGTAATATTTTTCAAAAATTCATATGATGTGCATTAAACAAATTTTTTTTGCATAAAGCGCGGGGCCCCTCGAAGCGCGGGGCCCTGTGCAAGTGCACCATCTCGCCCTTCCCTCGCTACGCCACTGGATGTAGTCCTATTATTCTTAATAACTGTAGTAGGCATGTCACTCTCAGCTTCGTGTAAGACAGTAAAATTATCAACACCCATTAACGAAGTTCTAGACAGCTCCCTTAATATATCGTGACTTTGATAAACTCTGAGACTCGAAATACCCAACGGTGTCTTAACTAAATTTTTGGCAACTATGTCAAATATTGGTTTGGCCTTTTTAAATATAATAGGGCTCGCCCAGGAACTAATGCTAGTCATAGTGGAATGCAAAAAATGTATGGAGTAGGTCTACAAAAAAGACATTTACCTTGATGACTTAAGATGATGCAGAGGGATTGTCCATAAGGAAGGTCAATCTAAAGGAAAATTTCAAATTTCAAAATTCGAAAAACGAGAAATATTTTTTTAGCAATTTTAAGAAAAAATCTCCAATAAAAAAAATGACCTACACATACTCAAAGATTATACCCTATATTGGTATCAACTAGGTAGTATGTTTACCTCCGTTTTTACAAAACTCACTAAGTTGCCCCTCCACCTACAAAACAATTCATTTTGTCTGGTACTTATTATAATATATAAAAACAAAAAGGTTTTTAAACAATTGTAAAATTAAAATTAAAAAACTTCTTCTTTTTCAGGGCCTTCCATTCATATAAAAATTATGAGAAATGTATGTTACACATACAAAGTACACGATACTATTTCTGTAAAATTTTAAGAATGCATATTTCAACATAGATAAACATTTCAAAAATTTTCATAAATAACATTTAGTGTAGTCTACCAACCCTGCAACTTTTAAATAATTTGAATGAAAATGATCTAAAATGCATATTTTTAATGAAAAATCATAGTAAATGAATATACAACCTTACATATCCATTTATTATCAAGCTATATAAAAAAAACCTAAAAATTATTCTACCGCTAATAAGATAGTCAACTGTGACATTTTCTATTCAACTCCAATTTCCCTGCAAAATTGGTACAAATAAACAAGAAGAGAATAACCAGTTTTATTTGAAAAATAAGGGTTGGCAGCATTGCCTGCGAACGCGTTTGAAAATTGGTGAAGGAGAATGCACAAGGAGGAACAAATAATATAGGGTGTCGTTTGTCTCCAGTGCCATAAACTATTTTTGCCAACCTGCAGTTTGTATTTTTTATTATTCTGGAACGACAGGGAGAAACGGTATACCCCGAATGAGGTGTGATTTTGGCCCCAAGCGCTTTTTGGCTCCTATACGCCTCAGGTGGTGTGCCTAGACTAGAAAAAATTTTCCGCCAAGTTTTGGAACCCTACCCCCTCCATTCCCATTCCACACCCATTTTATTGTCGTTTTTTCACAAATTTTTCATTTCGTTCAGAATGAAATTTTTTGTTCTATTGCACACAGGTAGGTATCGTAGTGGTGTATCTAAGATAACATTTTAAACAATTTTGGTTCATTCTTTCATGGGGTTTTGTCCATTTGAAATTTTCAACTGTAAAAAATACCTCAATAGCGAAAAACGACCACTTTTTTGAAGTATCCTGAAAACATGTTTTTTTCATGTAGATTTATCTTATGTATTCAGTTTTGAGATTTAGAAATGTCGTGGACCGTCAAATGCGAAAAACGTATCATATAATCGATTTTTTCCACTTTTCGGATGCTAATAATTTTATTTTTCATTTGAAAATTAAAAAAAATTTTAATACACCACTAATAAGAGTAGCGTAACATTCAGCCCTTCCCCTCACTCCCCTTCATCTAACAGTGTATCGTAATGATTTCGTGTCGAAGAAAATCTACAGTATTTGTATAACATGTAGTAAACGTTACACACGTCTTCTACCTTTATAATATTAGAAGTATTAGGGTGGAAAGAAAGAGGAAAAATGTTCTTCAATTTTGGATAAATTTCAGGTGGTGGTTATCCTTTAGTCAAAAGTTCCCATGCAAATTTTCAGGGCCCACGGACCATTTGGGAGGCGAATAGAGGTTCTAAAATAGGGTAATTTTCGAAAAAACATGGTTTTTCCTCTCTATAGCCTCTGGAACGATTCATAACCACAACCACACTGTGCTATTAGAAGGACCCAATTTGAGTTTTTACGTATCACTAGCCCATAAGCAGATCGATTGGAGGCCATCTCGATCAACACCTACCCTACATTAGTCCATCGTTCCAAAATAAAAAAAAAATAGTGAGCCAGTAGTCGATCCATACAAAAACTCATATCCTTTAATTACTACAATGGTTAGAAAGGGAAAGGGTTGCTTTACTAGTTGCGGATAGACGACCATCCATAAATGAACGTCACTCATTTTTTCGAATTTTATCTACGGACGTAATGAACAACAAAAAATGAATGGAGTATGTCCATGTGAATGGTCATTCCATATAAAACTTTCAAAAGTCTGAAAGAAAATGTTTTTCTGGTAACTTTAAGAAGTCAGCTGTGAAATAATTGAAATTTCTTTACCCAACACATCTTTCACATTCATGCATGAAAACGAAGAAATGTATGGAGTGTGCACACAAAAAAAAAACATTCACCTTTATGGCTTCAAAAGGTGAAGAAGCTTGGCTTTGTTTTGTAGATAATGAATTTATATAAGAACTGAACGTGAATATCACCATTGTACATCATATTTTACCTACTACATTCATGAACAACAAAATAAAACACATTGCAACTCCCCAGAAAAACGGGAATATTGTGTAAAGATTTTCAAAAGTCTAAAAGAAAATGTGTTTCGGGTTATTTTAAGAAGTCTGCTATGACGTGGATCACATTCCATTACCCAACCCATCATTCTCATTCCTGCATGAAAAAGAAGAAATGTATGGAGTGCGCCCCCCCCCCCCCCCCAAAAAAAATATTCACCTCAAAGGGTTCAAAAGTAGAACAAGGTTAGCTTTGTGTTGGAAATAATGAATTTATATAACCACCTAAAGGGATTATCATCGCTTTACATCTTATTTTATGTACTGCTTTAATGAACAACAAAATAAAATATGTACATTAGAATTGCCCAAAAGAATAAGAAGTTGGTATAAAATTTTCAAAAGTCCCAAATTGAAAAATATTCTTCATCTAGTTTAAGGATAAAAATTATAATGGAAGAATAATGACCAACACCTACTTCACATTAGTCCATCGTTCCAAAATAAAAAAAATAGTGAGTCAGTAGTCGATCCATATAAAAATTCATATCTACAAAGGGTCGAAAGCGAAAGGGTTGTTTTACTAGTTGCGGATTGACGACCATCTATAAATGAACGTCACTCATTTTTTTTGAATTTTATCTACGGACGTAATGAACAACAAAAAATGAATGGAGTATGTCCATATGAATGGTCAATCCATAAAAAATTTCCAAAGTCTAAATCAAAATGTTTTTCAGGTAATTTTAAGAATTCAGCTGTGACTGCTGTGGCAAGGGTGAAAGTGGGTTTCAAATGCTTAATATAATACACTACTCTGAGAGTAAAACTACTTAGAAGTAACCTAAGCCTTCATTCGTCCTTTTACCACACCTACAAGAGGAATTACGAAACAAAATATAATGAAAAATGTGTTGCACTTCCAACACTTTGAGAACTCCTAAAGCGGTTTTGCAATTCGATCTCATAAGCGGGATGACAGTTTCTAACTGGGGAAGGGTTCTTCATTAACCAACACGCTTTTCTCATTTTTAGGGTGCTGGTTACCGTACTATAATGATTTTCTACTTGCTACCCAGTTTTGTTTGATATTAACCTTGTAGTCTTAGTGCAACAATATTGAGTCCTCCAAGCGAATACACAGGGTGTACCGAGAGTAGATGACTTGGATAGGAGAGATGAGCGACAATAAACCAGACATAGTACGTACATAAGTGTTATGACGGTTTTCCTGCTCATGAATAAAATTTTGAAACTATTCTTTTTATCTCGATAGTGGGCATATTCAAAAAATTTTATCTCGTCATCCAGGGTAGATAAAAATGTTGAGTTTACTCCAAATTGTGAAGAATATCATCTGATATTATAATAAAGTTTTACTGATGAAGAGGTGAGTACAGAGGATGTGAGCATATTATTATCAAAAAACTCAAGTTTTCCTTTCACAAATTTATTAATGATAAGAAAAGTAATTTCTGTGTAACTTTGATTTCGAAATGGAAATTTTATCGATGAAAATATGTGACCTTGTTAGGGAAATTTATTAGCTTATTCGCAAAAGGTTAAAAAAAATCACTATCTCCACCATGTTCTTCGTTATTAATTATCTCTTCTAATGGAAATGTTTTTTAATCATTAAAACTAAACGATGTTCTTTACATTTTAGCGTAAATGGTAGCTCCTTATCAGCCCTCGATGACGATATGAAAATTTTTGTATTAAAGTGACCAGCTATCAAGATGAAAAGATATTTCTCAAAAATTTCCTTCCTGGCAAACTGTCGTAACATTGATACATTATGTCTACCTTATCACCCTCCTACCGCCCTTATCTAAGTCATCCACTCAAATTATTTCGCACATAATAGCATCTTGAAAACCGTATAACAATTTTGCCTATCTTCAAAATTGGAAGAGTAATGGTGCTTCGAAGATATAAAAATTCACGTAACTTCTTCCGTATTTCAGATAGGAACATGAATTACTTTTTTACGTTATTGGGAAGAGTGAGTACAATAATATTCGTCAGTCACGTACGCCAATATAATATGTCACCTTTCATAGTCTACTTGGACTGCTAAGCGTATGAAAAAAAAAAACGTAAGCAGCCATGCCGCATTACTGGAGCTGAGTTTTTAACTGGGGCTTGTTTTGATTCAGTAATAACCATGCTCAACCGTTCATCACTACAGGCCACACCCAATACCAAGTCTGAAAACCCCTACCCTATCCTTTCCAAAAACACTTAAGAAGTTCAATTTGGCACAAATGTAGTATTTCTTGCCATGAAATAATCATGCGAACACATATTTCTCAAATTATAACTCTTTGAGGGTCCTCAAATTATCTTCAAATTTTGTAAATACGCCATTTTGGATCCATTTTGACTCAAATTTAAGTGGTTATATTCTGGTCACAAACTAATCCTACACACAAAGTTTGACCATTCTAGGCCGATTTGGTGATGAGATATGGAAGATTCATGAAATTTCCTGCAGCAATTTCCCCTCCAAAAGCCGTTTTTTGCTCTAACTCCCCTCCAAAATCACTGAGAAGCTAAAATCAAAATACGTTTGTCACTTGGGCTCATTTTATCATATGACACAGCAATAAAAAATTTTCGACCCCTCCTGTACCCCCACCACTATTTTAGGTTGGTAACCCCGCCTTCCCCCCCAACATCATGTATGGAAGTGAATTCGGGATATAGTATACAACTTATCCCCAATAACCATATGAATTCATATTAATTACATTTTTACCAACTTGAGGCTCCTCAAGCTCTACTCAAAATTTTGATAATCCGCCATTTTGAATCCATTTTGATCCAAATTCAAGAGGTCATATTGTGGTCACCAACTAACCTCACACACAAAATTTGACCACTTTAACTTGATTTGGTGGGGAGATATGGAAGATTCAAGAAATTTCATGACTCAAAACTTCCTCAAAAAGCCGTTTTTTGATCTAACTCCTCTCAATATGCACTCAAGAAGCTGAAATTTGGATATGTTAGTATCCGTGACTCACTCTTTCATATGAAATCAAAAACAAAAATTTGAGCTATTTGCCCTTCTCCAGCCCCCTCAAAATTTGAGTGATCCGCCATTTTGAAATTTATCGAAAAAAAAAAAAACTATTTTTGCGTATTTGCAAGAAGAGTTCCTCACCGAATTTTGAGCGAATTTTATCCACACCAGCCTGCGCAAAGTGAGTGACACAAAAAACGCAATTTTCTCAAAAACCGGTTTTTGCTAACTCGCCTCAGAATGCACTTAGGAAGCTGAAATTTAAATATGTTGGTGTCCGTGACTCACTCTTTCATATGAGATCAAAACGAAAAATTTGAGCTATTTCCTCTTCTCCAGCCCCCTCAAAATTTGAGTGATCCGCCATTTTGAAAGTTTTCGAAAAAACAACAAAATACTTCTGCGCATTTTCAAGAAGAGTTCCTCACCAAATTTTGAGCGAATTTTATGAAGACTCGCCGGCGCTACGCGTGGGGGAAAAAATATATATATATATATATATATATAACGCTTTGCGCATACAAAGTCGCGAGTTTTCTGTAGGCGATGACAAAGTGGCCTCAGCTCGCCACATGTGCGGAAGCGAAGATAACTTCTAATAAGTACCTGTAGATATCTCCAGTGTCATTGATTTTGGTGCTAAGTTTAGTTTTTACATCTTACTTTAATAGCACATCTTTCAAAATGAGTTGATGCAAATTGCATTTTCAGTAAATTATTTCAGATTTTTCGATTTTTAAATTTCGGTGTTTTAGTCCAAAAATCTTTTCCAATTTTGCTTTAATTAATCCCGACAGATGTTAGATTATATTGCAAAATATTTTCGAAGCGTTATGAAATAAAAATTAATATTTATTCAAAAAACAGGCAATTTTTAAATTTATAGCAGATTATTTTTTGGGAAAAGGAATAAGAACAAGGTATTCAATGATGCATCATTATTTGTAACATGCAATACCTTTGAGCTTCAATTCTCACTGATAAAAGTTTGAAATTTTAAATTAAATAGCCTAAACTTTTCCTTAAATGACATTTTAATAACTTTGTGGAAATTATTTTCTCTAAATTTGACTTAATTAAATAAGACCTAGGTATTTGCAAAAAATAGTGATTGCATTAAACCATACAACTTTCACTCACATCATTTAATTCCTTCATTAATGAAACAATGCTGTGGCATTGTTCAAAAACTTGGAAAAAATTGTGAAATCAATGTACACTGCAAAATTTAGGGTTAAATTTAAGTTGCTCTGCGAATTTTCAATCGCATCATCGTATCCGCCTAGTGCGTTTATAAATTCCACATTCCATTTAGTCAATTCGTTACTTGAACCGTATTAAACACATACAAAGCAGCGAGTTCGTGTTGGCATGTCGCGAGTACGTGTTTTCAAAATTTTACATTCCTCAACTTGTATTTAATGTACGAATTATGATTTAGTTACGGACAACACACGCTTTTATCTTCAAATTTCAAGTAGGCTGTCATCCATTTGAAAAAATTGACAGCGTGCAAAGTGAAATCTACTCATTCTTCTTAATGGTTTTACAGTTAATGTGTGAGAAATGAAAATTCTCAAAAGATTTCGTGTTTTAGAGCTTTTATTTTAATTCAACAGTTGAGGGCTCATTACGCTTTTAAATGAAATGTAAGTTGCTACAAGAATTTTCCAGTGTGTTATACTACCCGCCTATACGAATTCATTATTCCTTACAAGTGACCTCGTCACATGTACCGCGCTAAATGCATGCAAAGCAGCGAGTTCTTGTCGACATGTCGCGAGTACTAGATTTCGAAAATTTTATATTCAAGAAAATGAAAAATTTGCCGAAATTACGATTTATGAATGACCGCATAGTGTAATTCTTAAAATTTATGTATGTTTTCTTGCTTTGAAAGGAGTTCACAATGCTGATAGGGAAACTCAACTTTTTCTCTGAATGCTCATAAAAATAAATGCAGTTTTTATGTCAATTCAATATTGAGTGCTTATTATCCTCTTAAATGAATTTTAAGTTGCTACGAGAATTGTCTAGTGTGTTATACTACCCGCCTATAGGAATTTATTATTCCTTACAAGTCACCTCGTCACATGTACCGCGCTAAATGCATGCAAAGCAGCGAGTTCTTGTCGACATGTCGCGAATACTTGATTTCGAAAATTTTATATTCATGAAAATGATAAATTTGCCGAAATTACAATTTATGAACGACCACATAGTGTAATTCTTAAAATTTAAGTATGTTTTTTTGCTTTGAAATTTTTGAAAATTTTCTGTACCAGTGCAGCCAATAGTAGATCATAAAATTCTAAAATTATGAAATTTTCGCTAGCTTATTTTTTCGCCTGGAAAGTTCAAAAAGATGTTTTTCCTTAACCATTAAAAAGAAATAATTTTCAAAAATTCCTATCGAATTTCTTTTTAGTGGTTAAGGGAAAAAATCTTTTTAAACTTTCCAGACGAAAAAATAATTCATTAAAAGCTAGTGAAAATTTCATATTTTTTGTGTTTTATGATCTATTATTGGCTGCACTTCAATACACTCCTAAGGTATTGAAAAAAAAAGCGGGTCAAATTACCGAGCCAAAAAATAATTGATGCAGAGTGGACGAAAATTCCATAATATTGAAATATCGCGATCTGCAACTTTTCAACCCCCTTGTAGCAGTCTGAATTTTTATCCAATAAGGATGGCGATGGTCTAGGAAGATTCAGAAACTCAAATTGCACCTTTTAAGTGCTATAAAGGCTTTCTCACACTATTCTGACTAGAAACACAAAAATCAGCGTTTTTTTCAAAAGGTGATGCAGTTTGGGGACCTCTTGCTCCCCTCTCCTTTCATGTAGGGAGCTCAAAATTTTTTTGGGAGGTCTCCCACTCAAAGTAAATCACCTCACCAAATTTGGTCAAAATCCAAAGTATGTTTTTTTTTTCGATCTACCCTAATGTACATACTTTAACGAAGTTTTACTCCGGCTATTTTGTTTCCCCGTACGAGCTGCAATTGAGTAGAGCCACGCTCACTTGGACTACATAACACATTCATGATGACGGTGGCCATAGATACCTGAATCAATTTTGTAAACTTTGTTTGTATACATAGGTGTTTCTTCGAGAATTTTTCAAAATTCATTTCCTAAAAACTTTTAAATTTATTATAAAATATTTCAACCAGTTTTTGATAATTCATTTGTAGGTACTCCAAGAATTCTTCAAAATCCATTTTTTCTCCATTAACGTGCCTTGTACTGCTACAATGGCAGGAGACACGGCTGGGATTAATTAGATTTGAGAGAAGAGGTGGATATTTTTTAGAATGTGAAGAGCTTGACTATTATACTTTTATTGAAGTTTAAAATTGCTGGTAATGTAGGTGGTATGGAATGATTATAGATAGGACAGTCTATGAGGATATGTTGTATTGAGATCGGGGAGTCACAGGTGGAGCATGAGGTAGCAGGAGCTTTATTTAAAAGATACGAAAGTAATAACTTATGGCCGATTTTCTGAAAACGTTTAAATTTATTAATATAAATTTTTCAATGATTTCTCAATCAAATCTCTATAATCCACAAAGTATTAGCATTCCTGCACCGCTCATCAGGCCTATTTCACCGAATCTAACCCCCCTGAAGGTGGCATGATAACCTAATGACAGTTAAATACGCCACCAAAAAAAAAAAAAAAAAAAAAACAATAAAAAGAATGTTAAAGTACAATGCCCTACACCCTTCCCCCTCTTCGTCCCCAATTCCATACATTCATATTTTAAAAAATCGGAGAAAAAATTGAGCCGATGGATACTAAGTGGGCTGGTAAAAATGGGATTTCTCAGTGGGCCGCCAAATTTTCCTATTTCTGGATCCAGCCCTGCGCCTATACGAATTCATCATTCCTTACAAGTCACTTTTACCGCGCTAAATGCATGCTAAGCAACGAGTTTTTATCAACATGTCGCGAGTACTCTATTTCGAAGATTTTACATTTAAGAAGAGGAGAAATTTACCAAAATTACGATTTATGAACGACCACAGAATGTGATTCTAAAAGTTTAGGTATGTTTTCTTGCTTTGAAAGGAATTCACAATGCTGACAATGAAACTCACTCTTTTCCTCGTGATAGTCATAGAAGTAGGGAAGTAATTTTACGTTATTATGTGTTGAGGTGTCAGCTTTGAGGAGATTTGGAATCGGTGAAGATAGGTATAGAAGCAGGTAGGATTGATGAATCTCAACAAATCATCTATAGCTAAGTAAAGACTATTTTAGTAAAAACACAATAAGCGTAAAATGAGGAAAGGTGGTATGGAAGGCGGTGGTTGAAAAGCTAGAATAAAAAGAAAAAAACTATTTCATCTTTGACTTCCGAATGGATACGTATCAAAAGATCCATTATGCTTGTTGAAATACTAGCGTGCCGTACTGACCCGAATCCAAAATCGTGAAACTAATTACTTTGTTCGTGAATAAGTAAAACAATTTACTGCGAAGTGTTTAAAATACATAACGCCGATTAATATAGATGGTCGCCTAGAGCGTCGCGAATGGTCATTTGGCAGGCAAACCAGTATGCAATCGTTTATGTGAAATAGACCCTTGAGAAACAAAATAAGATAAGCGCTTCATTTTTCTGGGAGTGAGGTATGCTGGTGGTAGTAAGCAAAAAATTTCGAATTTTATTTTTTATTTTTTTAAATAAAAATTTTAAGTATTTTTTTCAGATGAGCATTCAGAGAAAAAGTTGGAATTTCCAGTATCAGTATTGTGAATTCCTTGCAAAGCAAGAAAATATACCTAAACTTCAGGAATTACATTATGTGGTCGTTCATAAATCGTAATTTCGGCAAATCTTTCCTCTTCTTGAATGTAAAATCTTCGAAATCCAGTAATCGTGACATGTCGACAAGAACTCGCTGCTTTTCATGCATTTACCGCGGTACAAGTGACGAGGTATCTTGTAAGGAATAATGAATTCGTATAGGCGGGTAGCATAACACGCCGGAAAATTCTCGTAGCAACTTAAAATTCATCTAAGAAGATAATAAGCACTTAAATATTGAATTAAAATAAAAACTGCATTCTATTTTTATGAGCATTCAGAGAAAATGTTGGAATTTCACCTATTAGCATCGTGAATTCCTTTCAAAGCAAGAAGATATATCTAAACTTTTAAAATCACACCCTGTGGTTCTTCATAAATCGTAATTTCGACAAATTTATCACTTTCTTGAATTTAAAATCTTTGAAATCGAATACTCGTGACATGTCGGCAAGAAATCGCTGCTTTGCATGCACATAGTGCGGTACAAGTGACGAGGTAACCAATGAAGAATCGGGAATTCGTATAGGCGGGTAGTATAATACAATGGAAAATTCTCGTAACAACTTAAAATTTATTTAAAAGGATAATAAGCGTTCAAACATTGAATTAAAATAAAAACTGCATTCTACTTCCATGAGTATTTAGAGAAAAAGTTGGAATTTCCGCTATCAGCATTGTGAATTCTTTTGAAAGCAAGAAAACATACCTAAATTTTTAGAATCACACCCTGTGTTCGTTCATAAATCATAAATTTGGCAAATTTTTTATTTACTTGAATGTAAAATTTTCGAAATCGAGTACTCGCGACATGTCGACAAGAACTCGTTGCTTTGCATGCACTTAGCACAGTACAAGTGACGAGGTAGCTTGTAAGGAATAATGAATTCATATAGGCGCGAAGTTAGCAAACAAATTTCATTTAATAGGATAATAAGCTCTCAAATGTTGAATTAAAATAGGAATGACAACACACAAAATCTATTACATTTATTATTACGTATTATTAATATTATTATTATTATTATTATTATTATTTGGTTTTAAATGTTTCACATTGTGATGAATGTGTTTTCCCAACTGTGCAGCCATCACACAGAAAATTTGCATTCACTTATCTCGAAATATATTTGATACGTAGAAATCAAAATTGTGATGATACAGAATTCGTCCTCTTATTAGCAATTGTATAAAATTTGCATAACGCTATCTACCATATGAAGAACCAATTATTTAAAAACGTCGCATATGTGGCGAGTCAATGCTGAGTCGCCACTTCGAATGTAATATAACGTTAGCAATGTGAGGAACTCGCGTGTTGTACGGCTCGTCACTTCTAACGCAACGTTTACCACTAGCTAGTGGCGACATGTACGCGGAATTCTACCTATATATATATATATATATATATATATATATATATATATATATATTGAGTTACGTATAAAAGTTGGATCCCTCAAAAAACAGTGAAAGTTGGATCCACCTTAAAAAATGGCTGTAAGAGCTATTTGCCTCCAGCAAACAATTAAATGTTATTTTTCCGTTTTATGAGTGAAAAAAACACATTAAATCGATAATTAGAATAGAAGTTATGATAAAAAATTTAATTGGAAGTATATGTGAGAGTTGACTCCATGCTTCAAAAAGGCAGTTATAAGTTGGCTCCATGAGAAAGTGGATACCGTATACGGAGCTGTATATTTAAATATACATTTACAGAGAAAGTCGGCTCCTCTTGCCAGGTATGCCACTGGATAGAGGGCGCCTGGGCGAAACTAATGCATGATTTGTGAAAGTCAGCTCCATATACGGTATTCACTTTCACATGGAGCCAACTTATAACTGCTTTTTTACATAGCGGGAGCTGACTTTCATATGTAACCATAATTATATATATATATATATATATATATATCGAGTTACGTATAAAAGTTGGATCTGTTGAAAAACAGTGAAAGTTGGGTCCACCTTAAAAAATGGTTGTAAAAGGCATTAGCCTCCAGGAAACAGTTGATTGTTATTTGTCTATCTTATAAATGGAAGAAATATACTAAATCGATCATTAGAACGAAAGTTATGAGGGAAAATTCAATTAGAAGTATATGTGAGAGTCGACTCCATCTTTCAAAAAGACAGTTATAAGTTGGCTCCTTGAGAAAGTGGATACCGTATATGGAGTTGTATATTTAAATATACATTTATAGAGAAAGTTAGCTCCTCTTGGCGAGTACGCCAAGGGATAGAGCGCGCCTTGGCGAAACTAATGCATGATTTGTGAAAGTCAGGTCCATATACGGTATCCACTTTCACATGGAGCCAACTTATAACTGCATTACTACATAGCGGGAGCTGACTTCTATATGTAACAATAATTATATATATATACCAAAAAGTTGGACATTTGCCAGATGATTACAAATGGTCTGAAACGCAAAGATTTGAAGACCCCACCCTCCCCCGACCTTCCCTTCCCAAATAAGGTAGGCTGTAATAGCTATCGTTTTGTTAAAAACTCAGCTAATGAGCATCCTTTTTTTTCATTGGTCATTGAATCAAATGAAACGAATTGAAACAGGAACGAGTTTTGAACAATTCGATTCTAACGCGTAAATGTACACCTAGTCGAAGTAGGTCATGAAGATAGTCGTAAATTTGCGTTCTTTAAGAATAGAATTAAATTAAATGTGAGAATTTTTAATTTTTGAAGCCCTGTAACAACTTCAATTTTTGATGCAAGCCAAATAAATTGTTATATGACATTTTATGATACTAATAATGTGTAAAAACATTTTTGCCGTACGTTTCAAGTGTGAACAAATACGTAGATCATATTTGTACCTATATGACCTTTTTTGTTCATCTCAAGGAGTAGTATACGCTGGTGAAGAATTGACAATTTATTCTAAATCACCCTATATGTATAATATATCAATACATTTCAAATTTTAATTAGAGCTTGGGCGTAATGTACGTATATGTCATCGCGCGAACACCCAACAGCTATGCTTCTTTCGAAACCAGTAATTAGGAAGTTGAAAACTATTTTCGGTATACACAATTATATTTATTACCACAGTACTTATAACTTATTGTTCTGAATGAACTATGGATTAGACACTGTCAGTTACTTTTTTAGATGCAAATAAAATTTTTTCGTCGTTTTTACAATATAAATGAACAATGTAAGAAAGTTTCAGCTGAAACGAAAACAACGAAATTTTTCAGCACGGTCGTATTTTTCAACCCGCGTACTCACTAGATATACAGGAAGTTGGTAAATATAAATAACCAGAGAAATAGCAAATTTCAACACTAACACTTATGGAAGAATCATCATTATTTTAATTATTCTGTTGTCAGTTTCGATTAAATTAAAATTAAAATTTTGTTTATAGATTATATATATGAATTAAATTTATTATTAAAATTTAAATATTCATAATATCAAAATCATTGATTTCTAATAATTTTAATTGTTATAATATTTGATTTAATTTCGTTATTTAAATAAGCACAAACGATATGGTTAATTTCAGCGCTCAACCTTGAAATGGGGGGCTCGCATTTCTATCGCCCCACACCCCAAATCTTCGTGGGGGAAGCGGTACAAACGAAAATACTGAAAAGCGGTAATTTGGCGAGAAAAACGTGAATTTACTTATAAGCATACATATAAGAATAAAGTTACTTTTGTTTTGACATACCTAATTTTGAAGAAAAAAAATATGAAAATGCCATTGTGATTGAAGTGGTTTGAACACGACTATGATCGAGGAAAAAAATCACCTTCGGGAATACGAGATAACTATGCATATATCTGTAATTCTGTATACACATTTGATGTAACTCGCATGAAGAGAGAAAAATCGTTTAATAGCAAATGCTTAATATCAGTTGTGATTATGAACCAAGTCTTAGTATTTAAATTAGAAAACTAATAATCCTTCTAAGAATTTATCCTATGAATAACTGATGTTTAATTAGTCTTATTAGCTGAATTTTTCGTAAAAATTATAGCTATTACAGCTTACCGCATTAGAAAAGATAGGTCGCAGTGGGGTGTGAGTCTTCAAATCATTACCTTTCCGACCACTTGTAATCATTTAACAAATGTGCAACTTTTCGGTATACATAAATATTATACGTATATAATTGTATACTCTGCTTGCAAGTGATTTGGGTACAATCAGCGAAGAAATCTCTTTTCCAATTATTTAAATTTGATTTTTTTTAATGCAGAGAAATTGTAATGCAGTTAAAATTAATTTATCAGCCTTAAAATTAGGTCCATTTCGCTGGCCCCCCCCATCACGAGGTAGAGAGCTGAAATTAACCACATCGTTTGTGCTACGTTTGCGCCGGTTTGTGCCGTAAAAATTTTCGTTTGTGCCGCTTTCCCCTCGGAGATTTGGCATGTGGAGCTGCAAAAATGCGAGCCCCCATTGCCAAGTTGAGAGCTGCAATTAACCAAATCGTTTGTGCTACGTTTATGTTGTTTTGTGCTGTAAAAATTCTCGTTTGTGGCGCTCCCCAAACGGATATTTTTCCATACATCTGTTGTTGATTTAAAAATATATATATATTAAATATTGCATTAGTGATGAAATACCTACGTACGTCGTACCTACATAGAAAGCAGTTTCAATGAGTATCGCATAAATTTTAACGGAAGTGCAATTTTTTTATGTTGTATTTTTTTTTTTTGGTTTGTTTGTATACGTGTGTTGTTTAAATAGAAAAGGTATCATGAAAAAACCTCTTCAAAAAATTAATGTACCTCCCTAAAATCAGCTAAGAGTAATAGGTACCTATTACGTCTTCGATTTTTTTCATCAATGTATTATACCTACTAGTTAAATGCCCTAATTTTTAAGAAACTCTCGTATAAAATTTGTACTTGTTTTCATTTTTACCTCAACGCGTTGCATCACATTATTTGTAGAGTGAAAATTTGTTGTTATTGTGAGTGAATAGTAGAATACATTGATAAATTCGTGCACCTATGGATTTAAATTAACGGCGCCTCACGCCACATGTTGGGGAGTGGCACAATCGAACATTTTTACTCCACAAAGCAGTACAAACATAGCACAAACAATGTGGTTAATTGCAGTTGTCAACATTGAAATGGGTTGGGCTTGCATTTTTACTGTCCCACCACTTGACTTCCTGGAACTGAAACCGCTTCCACCCCCACCCCCCACGCAGTGATGCTAAAACTGGCATTGATACATCTAATTATTTCATTTTGCAATCTAGACCAATACGACTTATTTGGCGGTAGATGATGAATAATTTTGTTCAAAGGTAGGTACCTACATAATATGGTGAAATAATTCGAGGGTTAATTTTGATGTGACGTGTATGTCATAAAAAAAATGCAGCTTCTGAGTCTACATACTTGCATATATCTTACGTGCAATTGATTCCCATCCAATAAGCACGAAATCAACAAAATTCCATTTCCATAATTTTGAAATAATATATGGATAACTACTGTATAAATGGTACAAATCTCATTACATTTACTTTCAGGTATAGTTATGTCTCTTTCACTACGTTTCTCTATTTTGTACTACTTTCTGCCAGCGAAGAAGGAAGGTGGCGTACAAAAGGTACAGGGTAAAGTTTCTCCAAAAAAATCAGGGATACAGTAGTATTATTTGTACTCCTCTCTGCAAACCTTAAAAGTTGAAATTAAAAAATCAGGAAACCAGAATCCGTGTTTCTGGAAATTTAAAAATAATTATGTTCAATTTTTTGAAGCGGTTCTTTCATGATACCCTTTCTACTTAAACAACACCTGTGTTGTATCGTAATTTCGGCCCGGCCTAAATGGTAGCATACGATACGTATACGAACGAAAAAAATTTATTAAAAAATTGCACTTTTATCCAAATTTACACAATACTCTTTAAAATTGCTTACTATGTAGATACGATGCACAGTGAGCCAAACAACGATTCTAGTACGACAATAGTCGAATTTCATTATTTTTTGGGAAAAAAAAAACCTAATTATATGTTTTTTGGGTCACTGATTTCGAATTTCACATTATTTTTTCGATTCGACCCCTACCAAGGATTCCAACCCCCAAAAAAGGTTTGTTCGAGATCTAAATCTCATATCAAAATATATGTTTTCCAGGTCACTGGTTCCGAATTTCATTCTAATTCATCGATTCAGTCCCCACTAAGGGCTCCAATTCTCAAAAAAGGGTTGTTCGAAGTCAAAATCTATTTTTATTAAATAATATATCAAAATATATGTTTTCTGGGTGACTGATTCCAAATTTCATTCTACTTTTTCGATTCGACCCCCACCAAGGGCTCCATCACCCATAACAGGGTCGTTTGAGGTCTAAATATATTTTTATTAAACAACATATTGAAATAAGCACATGTTTTTCGAGTCTCTTAAACCACTAGCTAATGCTAATACTCCCTCCCCCATCTCTAAAAAACAAATAAAGACAAAATCGATGTTATTTAAGAATTCTTTTAAAAAGTTCAAAAATAACAACTAATGAGGGAGGGGGGGGGGGTGTTAATGAAATCAAAAAATTTCAAAAATGCTTTCTTCATCAACGTACCGTATAATTAGGACATTACTTATTTTGAATGGCATAATGGATAGGTGGTGTAAAAAATTAAAAAAAAAAAACAGTATTTTTCAGCATAAAATTCTATATTTTTAGTACAAAATATGCTTCAAATCTTACAGTGGCGCGTGGTGGCAGCTAAAACCAAAGTTGATTAAAAAGAACTTACTAAACGTGATTCCGTCGAAGTTTTTCTGGCACAAATCGGCACTTTATTTAAGTAAAAAAAATTAGCAAAAAAACCTGAAAAAGTTGTCGAGGTATTCCTCTTAATCCTCAAATATGTTGAGCGAAAAAGTTAAATTAATTGATAAAAATAAATTTAAAAAATTAATTTTTAATCATTTGTTATTTACCTAATATTAAATTTGTTAATGAAGGAAATCAAAAAATAATTCTTGAAAGGATAGAAAAAATAACTCCTATTGATAGAATATAATGAAAATGAGCTTCAACAAAATATGAATCCCACTTAAAACTGGTTAAAAAAAAAAACACACAGCAGAATTTTCAGATAAATAGTGTACTTTCAAAGAAAAAATCCATCCGGGCTCTAACTATACTTTTCATTCTTGTATGCCACACAACAAGCGGCTGTTTTGTAGCAAACGCAAAAAACTGATAAAAAAACTCGAGGTAGTCCTACTTTGCGCTTCCTCATGGTCGCTACAATGAAAAAAATTTTTCATTCTAAATGAAGGAAGGATGTGAAAAACAATTCTATGCATGTATTTTTATCCACGAAATCGAACTTCGGTTTTTCGACTTTTTCGTGGTAAAATCGCCGTTTGGCCCACTGTGCAACATACGGACATTGTCGTACGTAGGTATTACATCATTAATACAATATTTAATATATGTATGTATAAATGATTCATGAAAATTACTGAAAGGAAAATTTATAAGGAATACATAAAGCAGTACAAACGTAGCACAAACGATGTGGTTAAATGGAGCACCTTGAAATAAAAGAGTTTGCATTTCTACAGCTGCACATGCCAAATCTCCGTGGGGAGAGCGGCACAAAAGAAAATTTTTATGGCACAAAACAGCACAAACGTAGCACAAACGATATGGTTAATTTCAGCGCTCAACCTTGAAATGGGGGGCTCGCGAATCCAAAAAAATCGAGATAATGATCGTTTTCGACTAATTCGAGGTCGCTGATAACGAATCCGTGCTCCGTTTTTCTCCATCATTACGGCTACCGTCTGAAAATGACATTTTTTCTCTTAAAATCGCGTTTATAGTACCAAGAACGCGAGTGCGCGAAAAACTAACGTCAGATTAGTGATCAGCGACCTCGAATTAGTCGAAAGCGATCATTATCTCGATTTTTTTGGATTCGTCGAAATTTCAAAAAATCCACGACCTATTATAGGCTTCTTCGTTTTTTGAGTGAAAAAATTTTCGGTCTCAAATTTTCGCGCAAAGTGTCTCATGAGGGGTATTCGAAGGCGTAGAGTCCATTTTTGCGGTCAGTTTCGTCCGAAAAGCGGTAACTTGGCGAGAAAAACGTGTTTTTTTGGCGTAAACAACGTTTTCAAAAAACGCTAAAATTGCAAAAAAATGACCAAAACACGCGATTTTGGGCGCAACTGACCGCAAAAATGGACTCTACGCCTTCGAATACCCTTCATGAGACACCTTGCGCGAAAATTTGAGACCGAAAATTTTTTCACTCAAAAAACGAAAAAGCCTATAGGTCGTGGATTTTTTGAAATTTCGACGAATCCAAAAAAATCGAGATAATGATCGTTTTCGACTAATTCGAGGCCGCTGATCACTAATCTGGCGTTAGTTTTTCTCCATCGTTACGGCTTCCGTCTGAAAATGACATTTTTTCTCTTAAAATCGCGTTTTTATTACCAAGAACGCGAGTGCGCGAAAAACTAACGCCAGATTAGTGATCAGCGACCTCAAATATGTCGAAAACGATCATTATCTCGATTTTTTTAGATTCGTCGAAATTTCAAAAAATCCACGACCTATAGGCTTCTTCGTTTTTTGAGTGAAAAAATTTTCGGTCTCAAATTTTCGCGCAAGGTGTCTTATGAGTGGTATTCGAAGGCGTAGAGTCCATATTTGCGGTCAGTTGCGCCCAAAATCGCGTGTTTTGGTCATTTTTTCGCTATTTTAGCCTTTTTTGAAAACGTTGTTTACGCCAAAAAAAACACGTTTTTCTCGCCAAGTTACCGCTTTTCAGTCGAAACTGACCGCAAAAATGGACTCTATGCCTTCGAATGAATCCTTATTTCATAATAATTCATAATAATTTTTTGCGAATTATAAATATTAATAATTTCATTTTCTACGTCATAATTTTTCAGATTCCTTTTGACGAGTTTACTGAAGCTGAAAAAGAACGAGAACTAATAGCTTTAGAAAAAGAACGAAAAAAACAACGCGAAATTGATGAAAAATTAAGTAATATCATAAACTTATACATTTCAATAATCTGTTGACAAATTCATCCTTGTTTATCTATCGTGTAGCTGCTAAAATGAACGCAATTCGCGAACGCTCGTTGATGAGGTTGTCTAAAATGATACCTACTCATTCTTGTATAATATATTTTCCTCACACGATAGCTGCCGATGGTAGCTGCGTAGTTGCTCAAAAAATGATGTACAGGAATGATTCCATACCAGCGGCTGTTGTCGATCAAATGCAAGTTCAACTGAATTCAGAAACCATTAAGCAGGTACCTGCCCCTGGTTTCACTCTTAATGGGGACACTTATCAATATTATTGTACTGACAAAAATTATCCAACCTAGGTGTTTTATAAATGTCCAATTTTCCCCAACTTACCGCAAAGCATATCTCATTCCATGCAGTTGAAACCAATATTGATACCCATAACCCCATTGTCAAAGGCCGCTGCTATTGAGGTTCTGTTCCCTAGGAAAGTTGAATCTATTGGCTATGTGCCAGATAAATTGCCTCCTCCTCAGGTATACATAATTATAATAGGCTCATCAAAGTAATTAATTTATTCAAAAAACATGTCCACTGCTTAAATTTTTGCGCAATTCTTAGATAATAATAATTTACGATGCTGCCAAAGCTGCCGATATAATTGAAATTACCAAAGAGTTCGCGCAGGAAATTCATAAAATAGGATTCTTCGACAGTGTCGATCCAGCTACCACCAAACTTATATACAAAAGTTACCAACAATTTTATAACTTGTCGGATGATGAAAAAAAGTGATTTCTTTTTCTAGTAAAATTTTATTTGAATTTACAAAAAAAATCAAAAATAATTTTTTAATTTTTTAGGAACGCCAAGATGGTAGTGGCCATCAAAAAATCCGAAAATGACGACATACTTTTAGAATTTGCGCAAGTTATTCCACTTTACATTAGTCCTAACGAGAAAATCGGCACTGAAGAGAGCGAACAATTTTTTCCAGTTGATTATGACGACGATGAAGACGATGAAGCGGAGAAAGCAGTTGAGATAAGTTCAGATGAGGACAAGGAAAATATTAATATCGATAACTTCGAATTGACTGCAGAGTGATGGAATAATTTTCCATCATAACAATACCGTTTAAAGTGTTGTAAACTACTAATTTCTGTTGACTTGGAAACCAGATTCATTATTTTTTTTTTTTTTCAAAAATATATCTGCTTATGTAAAAAATTGAAAAAAAAAAAACTTGAAGAACGTTAATTTTTCTTCCATTAATACTCATGTCATAAGTGCGCATAGATCACAGTTTTTGTTTCTCTCGACCTGTTTCAGCCTTTCAGTTAGTTTCAACAACTGTTAATCTCTGAAAGTAATATGGAAAACTTTTCAGAATCATCTTCAATGTATTTACATATAAAAAATTTTCATATTGACAACACTGAATTTTAAAAAGTAGACTCGTTTCAGAAAAAAGGTATGTGGTGTTGAAGGTGACAGAGGCCTATTTGAACTAGAAATTCAATAATACGCTTTATAGACTGTAGATTAAACTAAGTGAGAGGTCAGTTATTCGGGAAGAATTCGATTCGAAGATGTTGAAATTTAGGACATTTGGTCAAGATATGGTCAGTAGTAATAAGAGTATCACAGTGTAGGCATTTAGGGGTTCCTTCCTATGTTTAATACAGGACTTCGCCCACCAAAGTTCTCTGGTCTTTTTTTCTTCTATCTTCGGGCAATAAATAAATAATTAAATAAACAAACAAACTAAGAAACTGAGTGAACGCAATAGCTCATTTACTTCATAAAGTCTGCTTAAAAGAATACCTATGTAATAATTTCGTAGCTCATTATTATCATAGCTGTGTTCCTTCATTTACCATACCGTTATGCACGTTTTATCACGTCTTTATCCAACATGCATTTTCATGCAGCTGTTCTCTTTATGTTCCACTCTATCTGCTCACAAACCAGGATTCGGTTTTTATTTTCGGAGTTGATTGTAAGACAGTCATCTACTAAGTCTCACTCCGTGAAATAAAGTTCTTAAAATTCCAATTTCGCGTATTACTCGTAATATATTATTTTAACGCTAACGATTTGTTTTTATTTCGCGCAAATTGGCGGAGGAGACTTACAAATTGGAATTTTAATCTTGAATATATATTTTTTATTTAAAATTTTTTTTTGTTCGAGTGTAAATCAAAAATTTTGTGCCACTTATTCGAGATGTCCGAAAGAAAACTTCAGTTTTACCTGTTCGCTGAAGAATCAGACAAGGAGACAAAAACTACCGTAATTAACCTTAAACGGATTCGCATTTTTGGAGAGGAAGTCTAGTTTCACATTCCTGTTGAGTTCCAGAAGATATCAATTCATCACAATCAACTGATGTCGGTTGGTCCAATAAAATCAGCTTTAAATGTCATAACTAGACGAGGTCAGTACCGTACTGTAAACGCCACTGTCCCAAAGCCCATCGCCGATCTTTACTTGGACAGCGACGAAAACTTCATCTTTAAAGAATTTATGTTGGAGGAAATGGAAGTAGGTTCGGAATCCCACCCATCCGACCCAAAATTAGCAGAGTTAGCCGTCTGTTTCCAAAAATTCAAGCCTCCTGAGCCAGTGAAAGATATCCTGCAACATTTCCTTATTGAAAAATTTTCCCCGAAAAACAAGAATGTGGAAGCTTGGTGCGATCTGTTCGAAAGAGAGTCTGATCGATTTTCCCTATCCAGCACCAAGCAGATAGAAGTATTTAAATCGTGCCTAGACGTGTCCATGAATGATTGGTTTACAGTCAGTCAAAGAAAGCTGTCCATTTCTGCAAAGTGGGCAGAATGGAAAGAGTTATTATTATCGACGTTCTCGGATTCGTCTTGGAAACCAATACAGTATGCTTTTAATTTTAGATATTTAAGTGGCTCATACATAGAATACGCTGTAAAAAAAGAAAGGATGCTCTTAGAGCTAGATAGAAATTTACCTTCGCTTGTAATTTTAGATTTAGTAGTTATTGGTCTTCCTTATCATATACAAAACTCTCTTAATCGAAACACTGTAACGTCAATTAATCATTTGCACAATAAATTAAAAAAGTTCGAGTCAGAAATTAAGGACCCTTCGTCCAAGCAAAAATATAATAATTTTAAAAATTTTTCTACGCATAAAAATAGCAATATGGGCTCGGACACAAAAAATGTTGAGAAAAAAAAAACCCTGTTCTATTTGTGCTGGAAAGGGCTTTGAAAATAGATTTCATCCAGAATTGAATTGCTGGAATAAAGTAACAAAAAAATCAATAAACAACATTGAGGCTGAGTCTCAAAACTCTGGTGAGGTGCCAAAAAACTAGGTAAGAAACCACTAATCAAATTAGATATGCTTTTAAATGGTAGTGTTTTTTGCAAGGGATTATATGATTCTGGTTCTAACATTTCCATTATTAATAAAAAACTGTTGGAATCCCTGAAGTTGAATTGTTATAAAGTAAAAGATTCTGGCTTTAAAATGGTTAGTGGTTATGGACATGTTGTAGGAATTGTTAAAATTAACGTAAAAATTTTTAATCTCACCAGAGAAGTTTATGTATTTGTTTTGGATAGTCCCGATTTCGGCCATGAATTTCTGATTGGTCTGGACTTAATTAGCGAGTTTAAACTGTGTCAAAATCAAAAATTGAGAATTTATCAAAATTTAAGAGGAGAGGATATAAACTAAGATGCGATAATAATACTTTGAAATCTGTTAATTTATGTCAATTAGAAGAGTCATTACAGCATTTAACGTCTGTACAGAGTAATGCTATTAAGAATTTAATTTCCGAGTTCAATGATTCCTTTGCAAAGAGTAAATACGATGTAGGTGGTGTGAAGGCACATGAGGCTCATATAAAGATGTCAGAACATAGATACGTTTCTCGTAAACCTTATCGTTGTAATATTATTGATCAAAAGGAAATAGAATGTCAAGTCAATCAGTTGCTGGAGGCTGGCCTTATCGAAGAGTCTACTTCTCCTTTTGCAGCTCCAGTGACGTTAGCTTTTAAGAAACAATCAGATGGTAGTAGGAAAAAGAATCGTCTCTGTATCGATTATACTGAAGTGAATAAATCAATCATCCCAGAAAGTCAACCTTTCCCTCATATTGAGGATTTAATTAATAGTAAAAGCTAGGGATTGTCAGTGGTTCTCTGTGTTGGACATAAATAGTGCTTTTTGGTCTATTCCTTTAAGAGAAAAAGACAGGTACAAGACTGCTTTCGTCACACAGACTGGACATTATAATTGGCGTTGTTTACCATTTGGGCTGAAGACTATACAACTCCTATTTTTGATAACGTAATTCCCTTAAGGAAATTCCCAGTGCCAACAAATCAAAAAAATGTTCGCCAATTTTTAGGCAAAATAAATTTTTATCGTTCATACATACCAAATGCAGCTACTCTTTTGGCACCACTGCACAATTTATTAAAGAAAAACGTAAAATTTAATTGGTCGTCTAAATGCCAAGAAGTTTTTGATTTTGTTATAAACCGCCTTTGCTCCAGTCCTTGCCTTGCAATATTTTGTCCAGATAAGGAAACTTTCATGTGTACAGATGCGAGTGGTGAGGGTATAGGAGCTGTGTTGAAACAGAAGCAGTCTGATGGTACCATAAAACCGGTTGCTTATTTCTCTAAAAAGTTAAATGAAGGTCAAAAGAAAAAAAAGGCCTTGTTTTTGGAGTGCCTCGCTATAAAAGAGTCTTTGTTATTTTGGCGTCATCGGTTATTAGGAATTAAAGTAAATATTTTCACAGATCATAAGCCTTTAGTTGGTAAAAACATTAATACAAAATTCGATGACGAATTAAGAGAGCTCTTGCTCCACATTTCTCAATTTGATTTTGAAATAAAGCATAAACCAGGGAAGGAAAATTTAGAGGCTGATTGTTTATCGAGAAATCCGGTTCTAGAAGATAATGAAAACTTTCCAGATCTCAAAATTGTTAATTTAATTGATTTTTCAACTATGAAGACTGATCAAAAGGATAATCTGGAAAGCATAAAAAAATGTTTAAATGTTTCTGAAGAAAATGGGATATTTTATACTAAAGTAAATGAGAAGAGAAGAATATTGATCAGCGAAAGTTTTGCAAAATATTTGATAGAAACCCATTTTCATTTTGGCCATATTGGAGCAAAACAAATTGAATTAACTCTTTTTCCTTATTTTTATGTAAAAAAGTTTAGCAGGCTCATTAAAGACTTTTGTAAAAACTGCTCCATTTGTATTATGAATAAAACTAGAATAAATGCACTGTTTGGTAGATTGTCACACCTAGGCCCTGCAACCCGTCCTTATGAGTATATGTCAATAGATACCATTGGTGGCTTTTCTGGTTATAATTCGACTCATAAGTATATTCATCTCTTGGTAGACCATTTTACACGTTTTGTATATATAATTACGTCAAAGAATCAAACTGTGTCAGAATTCAAAAAACTATTAAATTTAGTATTAAAAGATGGCAACAAAATTGAAAACTTATTAGCTGACCAGTATGCCGCTTTAAATTCGAGTATATTTAAAAAATTTGTAAAAGACAATGGTATCAAGCTTTTATACACTGCAGTAGATTGCCCATTTTCTAATGGCTTAAACGAAAGGTTGAACCAGAGTTTGGTAAATTGTCTACGTTGCAAAATTAATGAAAATGAGATTAATAAAAAAAAACCTTGGTCGACCTTAATTAAGACTTGTGTAGAAGAATATAATGATACCATACATTCGGTTACTCGTTTTTCACCTAGATATTTGCTGAATGGAGAAACTCAAAATTTTTTTAGTAATTTAAACATCAATATAAATTGTAATTTATCAAAAGACCGCGAGATGGCATTAAAAAACTCCATTCGGGGTCATAAATCCAACGAGAAATATTTCAATAAAAATAAGAAACATATAGAATTTTCTGCTGGAGATCTTGTTTATATTAATCATGGAAATCCATTAAATCGTAACAAATTGTCGCAGATCCGAACTGGACCATTTAAAATTATAAAAAAAATTGTCAAATGTTATGTATTTTGTCGATTCTGGTATTCGCAGATCTGAGTCTAATGTATTTCATGTTTCAAAACTTTATCCGTTTTCAAATGCTATGTAATACCTGTTTGTTTATTCTTTTATTGTGCACCGTGTTGTTTTGTGAATATTTCTTTTCGTTATGTAAATGTTTTATTATGTTATGTATTTCGCCTGTCACCCCCTGTTTTTCGCTCGGTGTGGGGATGTAATAATTTCGTAGCTCATTATTATCATAGCTGTGTTCCTTCATTTGCCATACCGTTATGCACGTTTTATCACGTCTTTATCCAACATGCATTTTCATGCAGCTGTTCTCTTTATGTTCCACTCTATCTGCTCACAAACCAGGATTCGGTTTTTATTTTCGGAGTTGATTGTAAGACAGTCATCTACTAAGTCTCACTCCGTGAAATAAAGTTCTTAAAATTCCAATTTCGCGTATTACTCGTAATATATTATTTTAACGCTAACGATTTGTTTTTATTTCGCGCAAATTGGCGGAGGAGACTTACACCTATATGAATAAATTTTCCAAGATATAATTATTGTAATTTTTTTCAACTTATTATACGTACAGTATAACAATAACGCATTTTTGAGTGTAAATACAAAGAGTGTAAGGCTAAATTTACTTGATAAAGAAAAAATCTTACTTTTAACAATTAAAAAAAAAAAAACAAATTATTATTATTTTTTACGTTGCTTGATATCTGCTTCTGGATATAACTCATCGTCATTTGCTAAACCACAGTTTTTTTTCTTGTAGGGTACTACAAAAATAATATCATATGTTTCATCACGCATTCGTATACTTGTAGGGTTTCCATACTTAAGGACACTCAACCTTTCAGATCCTGGATACCTGTATGTCAACAATTGGTTAAAGCATTTTATCTGCTCTAAGCTGCAACTCCACTCTGGCACTAAGTTCCTTAAGTGGGTTACAAGACTCAATGTTCCATTTTTACTAATTTCCTCTTCGAGTGCGTCTAACAGTTGGTGATGACAGGCACAAGAGATTATAAATAATCGGGACATATGGTAAGCGAATCTCATTAATACTATCTTCCTTCTACTTTCTCCAAGGTCTGCTGGGGCTATAAGATTAGCCAATTCAAGGCCTTCCTTACTACAGAAATACGTCAGCCACACTCCTTTGTTATACTTTACTTTTGCCAAATAGTCTTCAAAAGAAATGTCAGTGTTATACTTATTGTACTTCGGAACCCATTTATGGTCTTCCTTGATAAGGAAAAGTATATCGTCAGGAAGGGGTATATCAATGTATTCCTTAAGAACAATGCCTTCAATCGGTGTGAACTTTTCATGTAATTTGGTCGGAAACCCTTTTTCAAGGGCAGTTTTGATTAGATCTATCGCGCAAGACATATAGTTGTGGTACTGGAACAAAATTACAATAAGTTATTACACAATGAACAAAGAAATGAGATAATTAAAAAATTAAATTTCAGTTCAAAAATGCACTTTAAATATTTATTGGTCGAGTCGTTAAGAATTTGCTTACGAATTGCTACACCTAAATTTAATACTATTGATGAATTTGAATCAATTATAAGTAGCGTAGCGTCGGCGGGAAATAATAAAATTCAACGAAAACTTGATGCGCAAAAGTAAATTTTTTGTTTTGACTAAAAATTTCAAAATGGCGGATCACTCAAATTTTGAGGGAGGCTAGAGAAGAGGTAAATAGCTGAAATTTTTTGTTTTTGATTTCATATGAAAGAGTTAGGTCACGTAAACCAAAATATGCAAATTTCAGCTTCCTAAATGCATTTAAGAGGAAGTAAAGCAAAAAGAGAGTTTTTATGGAAATTTTAAGTCATGAAAGGGCATAGGAGGATAAAAATGAAGAATTAGGCCCGGAGCCTGATTTCGATGAAACTTTGGTACCCTTTAGAAACTTTCATGGCCGAAGTTTCAGACCCCACACTCCTCCTTTTTGATAAATTAATTTCTAATTGGAAAACCCATTCGAATTTTTCTTTCATTCGATAGTTGACTGATTTTATTGAAAATTTAGTATGCTATACTGTTCCATAGGAGGTCTCTTGGAAAAAATCAGCAACCCCCCACAATGATTTTACCCCCACCAATGATCGGTTTTTAATTTTATTTAATTTGTTTAACCCTGATAACGCATTGTCACAATTAAAAAAATGGTATTTTTAGAAACCCCTTGACTCCCGAACCTCGTGAAATTTTTTAAGATTTTTCACTCGGGTACGCCATGTTGAAAAATGGCTAAACTGATAACGGTTCCTATGTTGGTACAGTTCAAAAGCCGAACCTATCGAAAACGAGCCGAAATAATTGAAAGCTGGGACCGGTGCCAAAAGTTAGTGTATGTACCCTTACTTTGAAAACCTCCGGTCTGCGATCCCCAGCTGCTGCTTTTAAGCATAGCAAAAGCAGACCCTTAATTAATTTTTTTTTTCTCTCTCTCGAGAATAAAAAAAATAGCAATTTTATGATATGATAGTGTTAAAAAATTAAAAATATCAATGCAAAAATGTAAGCATTGAAATTTTGAAGTTTTTAATTAACAAAATGAAAAGAATCGTACTTACACTATTTTTCACTACTTCATCTTTTTCCGCTATCACTTTATCTTTTTCCGATATCACTTTATCTTTATTCGCTATCACGTTATCTTTTTTCTTTATCTCTCCCTTCAACTTTTCGATTTCTTCGTCCTTTTTCTTTTCTAGTATTAATGTTTTTTTTATGCTATATCTTAAGTTTTTTTCTTGAATTCCTTTGATTAATTGTTGGCCACATTCACTAAGCTCGTTTGTATCTAAAATCGGTAAATGAAATTAGTTAGGTAGTATAACTTCTTAAATTACTTAATGTTATTTATACACTGTGCCCAAGTGATTTTAATACACTCGAGCGTTAAATTCCCTACCACCATGAAGAGCAGCAGATTATTTTATTTATTTTTAGGTTGTATAATCATACAATAAACAATAAAAGGAATCGTCTGACTTTTCAACATTATATTTTTCTGGTTATTTACTAAAGCGTCGGTTATAATGGCACTGAATTTTTCACAGAAAAAGTTGAACCTGTGTTTTTTTATGGAACCGTTTATAATAGTCAGTGAATCAGGCAATGAAAGATTCTCTAGGTTTCAGTAAAAAGTTGAAATATTTTAACTTTTCAGTGAATTTCTACGGTGTCAAACATTTGTTTGCTCATGTTACTGTGTTATCACTTCAAAGTAATGGGGATTTTTTGGATAGTTCTAGCCATTCCGTGAAAATTTCATTGGCACAGTCAGTGCCATTATAACCGACGCTTAATTTGAATCAATATAATCAAGAATTAATGAACACTAAAAACGTCTAAAGATTCATAATTTTGGTAATATATTGTTTGAAATTATAGAAAATCAAAATGATGATAATGTTTTTATTCCTTAATCCTACAAAATAGGACCAAAAATTGAGATTATTGGATTTTTATACGAGAGAATTTGGCACTCAGGGGTGGTAAAATCACTTAGGCAAAGTGAAGTACTCACCGATTATTTCAGTAGTAATTTCGACATCCGCACGGACGGCGAATTCACAAAACAAACATGAAAAAAGGAAGAATATTAAACTGAAAAAAAAAAAAGAAAATAAATAAACGCTACGTTAAAGTACTATCTATAATGCTACAATAATTATATTACTAAATAAACTTTGCCGAAAAGCATGCGCACAAGGCGTGTTTTTCGATTAAAGCGCGAAATGATACGTTCTTCATTGTTGGTAATAAGCAACTTATTGCTTCATACATTAGAAGCTTAAAATTTTACCTTTATTTATTTTAATTTGAAGTTCAAATTAAATTTATATTTTAATTAAAATGAATTTTTTAAACAACTACATATCTCAATTAGAATATTTTAATATTCATTTTTATTATGAACAGTACTCAATGCAAATAGGAGAAGAATTTTTGGCTTGAAATAATGATCTTAATTCGTAATTGATATTTTATTCCTTTCTTTCATGTTTTGAAGTTAATAGCGGAGGTATGATCGGTCATATTATATTAACGACTGCTGCTTTAGTGATTTCAACAAAAAAGTGAGTATTTAAATCTTTTTTATAATCAGCTTAAACATAACCGCATGATATTATTCCTTTCTTATCGATTATTCTTTTTCGAATTATAACTCATAAATGAAAAGTCGAATCGATTTTCCTATCAAAAGTTACATGTTTTTTATAGTAAATATCCAATATGTTGTACCCACTTTAATGTTTTATAAAAACAACAAAAAAGTTGTAACTTCGGATCAAAAAATCGAATTGAAAATTGTTGCAAACTGTTCGAAATAGGATTAAATTTTGTGTATTTTTTTTTACTTCAATTAGCTATGGTTTCTTGTCATACTTTCGAGATAATTTTTATTTAAATGTTCAAAGTTTTTTGCTGTAATATGTGAAAGCTAAAAAACCAGTAAGCTTTGGCTTATTATAAAGTAATTAATTAAAGATTTTAGCATGTTTTTTGATTTATAGAAATTGTATACATCAAGGATCCTATAGAAAGTTGGCAACATGCAAACTTTGGCGCGCAATCAGCATATATTCAACTTGTTATTATATGAAAACCTCGGAGAATGTTATGCCCAGAAACAATTGCAACAAAAGAGAAAAATATTCTTGCCAACACCCAAATTATCTAAATATATTATTATTTTTTGTTAAAACAATAAAACCTCAGAAAAGTAACGTATGGCATTCCATACAAAATTTCCTCATTTGTTTCTTGGGTGAGTATATTTCATGGGCATTTTTCTGACACCCCCATTCTGAAATTTAGGAATGAAATTCAGTGCATTTGTTTGTGCAACGTTAGTGCTAGTTTGTGCCGCAAACCTAGTTGTTTATGCTACTCTCCTTCCCGAGGTACACCGAAAACAATTTGTGGTACTGGGAAACGTCCGCACCTCCCCCCTCCACCGACTGCGTTGAAACATGATGCGATCGTTTGTCCTACATTTGTGCCGCAACCTCGTCGTTTGTGTTGCTTCCCTTCTTGGATATGGGGGGAAGGCCGGTGACCACAACATTCTCACGTTTAGAGTAACGCTCCGCCATTTCGATTCTCTCTTCCAGAACATGGATTGAATAGGGGAGTGGGACTGAAGTTTAGCGAGCTGAGACTTCAACTCATTCAAGGACTGCACCTTTGAACTCAGATGAACATTCTCCGCTTTAATCAATCTAAACTATCCTCACCAAATGAATCTACAGAGGCCAAACTTTGTATGTACGGGTATTTGGTAACCAGAATATTACGTCTTGAATTGGAGTCAAGATGGATACCATAGGCGGATTATGAAAATTTGAGCAGAGCTTGAGGAGCCCCACATTGGTAAAAATGTATCTAGTAAATATGAACTCATATTATGATTATTGGGTACAAGAAGTACCTATACAATAACCTCAATTGACCTCCATACATGACGTTGTAGGGAAGAAGGAGGGTTTATCGACCTGAAAATGTTGGGGTACATGAAAGATCGAAAATTTTACATTCTTGTGTCGTATGATGAAATTAGTCTAAAGTGACAAACAATGTGAAACTTCGTAAGTAGTGTTAGTGTTAGTTGATTACCAGAATATAGAATATGACCTCTTCAATTTGGATTAACATGGATCCAAAATAGAGAATCGTAAAAATTTGAAGATAATTTGAGTGTACTCAGGCAA
This sequence comes from Phenacoccus solenopsis, assembly GCA_009761765.1. Taxonomy (NCBI): domain Eukaryota; kingdom Metazoa; phylum Arthropoda; class Insecta; order Hemiptera; family Pseudococcidae; genus Phenacoccus; species Phenacoccus solenopsis. Next base: position 104,960 of record VFXL01000304.1, on the reverse strand, counting down.
TTATAATTTGAGAAAAATGTGTTCATATGATTATTGCAAGACAGGAAATACTACATTTGCTCTAAATTTAACTTCTTAAGTGGTTTTGGAAGAAATAGGGTAGGATTTTTTATACTTGGTATTGGGTGTGGCTTGTTGACGTGAAATTCTTAGTAACTTTATATGCAAACCTGAGCGAGCCTCAGTTAAAAACTCAGCGCCAGTAATGCGACATGGCTGCTTACGTTCTTTTATACTACTAAATAAACTTTCACAAAATTTTGAGCCTGAAAGTGAAAATTTACATTATTTATGCACTTATAAGAAAAAAAGAAAAAAAATGTAAGCAGCCATGTCGCATTACTGGAGCTGAGTTTTAAACTGGGACTTGTTCTGGTTTGGTACTAACATTGTTAAACCCTTCATGACTACAGGCATAGATTAACCACACAAGGTAGGCCACGTACGTTAAATTTTCATCACTCTAATAAAACCGGAGCTCAAATCATTTTTTGCTAATATTTTGCAATCAGTTTACTTAAAATAAAGAGCTCGCAATTCGCAAATGACTCATTTTAAAAATATTGAAATGAAAAATGATTTAATTTTCCTAAAGTTACTGTTGTCATTTTTAATTTTAGAATTAATTTCATAAAAGCAATTTTTTCACTTTATAATGAATTTTCTCAAAAGTAAATTAATGACAGTTTTGAATGAGTTACTTATAAACATTCTTTCTGTATTCCTTCTTGAGATATTTGCAAAAAACCAAGCAAAAAGTCTAATTTAATTTTAGCACTGGAGCTCATTCATAGAATGCGCTCTAAAAAATGAATTTGTTTCATGAAAATAAATCAAGACTCACATCGATGGAAATAATGTTTCAAAACTGAATCATGCATGAAATGTCAAGGTTTCTCGAATGATTTATTTTTGGGCACTCTAACTTGATTTTCATCTAAGATATTAATAAAAAACTTTCTGGGGTCCTTTTTTTCAACATTTATGAATTATGAGTGATGAGTGATGAATTCGTATACATAGTATACACCGGTGTGCTATCTATGTATGGTTAACCTATGCTACGTGCCACACCCAATACTAAGGCGCTATAAGAATAGGTATAATGGTGCCGCCATCTTGGCTCGTACTTAATGTAAACAACGTGGTTTTGAATGGGGAAATTCTTCGTCTTTCTCCACTGATTACTGGAGAACAGTGAGTCTGAAGAAAGTTTTGATAATGACAATTTTTATGAAGAATGTAAAGAACTTTCCAATAGTATATTAATATTTGATGAAAATTTTCATATGAAAAAAAATTTCAATTTTTTCTACATTTTATTACAGATTATTAGTAAATTAAATTTCAATGATCAATATGTCAATGGAAAGCTCTTCACATCCTCTACAAAAAATGTTATCATCAACATTTCCCTGGAGCCACTGTTTTCATGTTTTTTTAGTGTTTTAGAAGCGGTAAAAAACGAGCCAATATGGCGGCTCCATTATACCTGTTCTTATAGCGCCTTACCAATACAAAGTCTGAAAAACCACAGGCATCTAAACGTCGGGACGAGAGAAAAAACATCGGGTCGCTTCGGATAACTTAATAGCTGCGACTTAGCTATTCTCACTTTCAATTTTGTATGAACATGTTATGCTATAATTTTCTCAGTTGTTATTAGTTTTCTTGATATCGGCAAAAGTTTTATTTAGAGTACATTGAAAATGAAAAAATTTGAGTGTGACGTCTGTAGTCTTTCGTATTCAAATTTAACTTTTACTGTCAATTGCAAAAGTACATTCTTTTAGGAGTTCCAACGCAAAGTCTTCAAACAGAAGTTCCATTTCATGTTTTTTTGTGGGTGTACTTTTCGTGGAAATGATTTTTACGATGAACACTCGGAAGATAAACATCACATTAAAATCAAAAATAAAAGTGTCTATCTTTTAATTCTGAAAATGGTATGTACAAGACTTGTAAGTTTCTCGGCCTGTGCTTTGCAAAATTTTTTTTGTAGAGCTTTGTTTTATATATTGCGAACGACTTACTTCTTCGACATTTTTCTAAAAAAGAAATTCTAGAGATGAAATTTGAAGTGATAGATTGTCGGAAATCAAGTTTAAAAAATGGGAAAAACATATTTAAATGTAGTTTCCACCTTTTTCCCACTATTTCTCCTTCCCATTGATACTACAAACCTGTTCAAATATGCGTTTATAGTTTATATGAATTATGAATAGGTATATCCATTAGCATATACCTTCCTTCCTGCATACCTTTTGGTATGCAGGAAGGAAGAATCAATTAGCTAAACATAAGCATATGTGTATGTTAAATTAGTCCAAAATAAGCAAGCGCGTACACGTTTATGCGAAGTTTTTTTAATAGGGAAGGTTAGGTACTTACTTCATGCTTGATATAATTTTAGTCAAAATATGAGCGCTTTCCTTCCGAATTTAGGAAAATTTTGAGTCTGAAAATTCGTGCAAAAATCATTTAGTTGAAAATAATTAACATGAAATTAAATCGCTCCGAAAAAGTTTTCCATACATCTTTCGAAACTGTTCGGACAGGTCTTTAACTATATATCCCTGGACCGCTCGAACTGTAAAGAAAAATTATGTCAATATCAAGCGAACACTCTCAGACCAAAATGCGTCTGCGCATGCGCAAGTCAAACATAACAACACGAATTGAGCTTGTTATACTCGAAACTTGAAATAATTTTGATAATTTCGAACTCGTGCATGCGCAGACGTATTTTGGTCTGAGAAGGTTCACTTCATATTGACAGAAAATTGAACTATTCTAAACAATGAGTTCGAGCGGTCCAGGGGTATATAGTCAAAGGGGCCGGCCCACGATATGGTCACCTGGAAAGATAAAGGCCACATAAGATCTGTCGTTGAAGTTGTAGAAGAATGACTAGAAAAACGACAACCTTTCGAAAATGGCTGCACTGATGCAGTCCTATTATTCTTAATAACTGTAGTCACAAATGTAAAAATATTCTGTGTCTAGTCTAAGGACAAAAATTATAATAAAAGAATAATGACCAAAACCTATTCCACATTAGTCCATCGTTCCAAAATAAAAAAAGTAGTGAGCCAGTAGTCGATCTATACAAAAACTCATATCCTTTAATTACTACAATGGTTCGAAAGGGAAAGGGTTGTTTTACAAGTTGCGGATTTACGACCATCCATAAATGAACGTCACTCATTTTTTCGAATTTTATCTACAGACGTAATGAACAACAAAAATGAATGGAGTATGTCCATATGAATGGTCACTCCATATAAAATTTCCAAAGTCTAAATGAAAATGTTTATCGGGTAATTTTGAGAAGACTGCTGTGACGTAAATGACATTCCTTTACCCAACCCATCTTTCTCACTCATGCATGAAAAAGAAGAAATGTATAGAGTGCGCCCACAAAAAAAAACATTCACCTGAAAGGCTTCAAAAGTGTAAGGAGGTTAGCTTTGTGTTGGAAATAATGAATTTATACAACCTCCCAACGTGAATATCACCATTTTACATCATATTTTATCAACTACCTTCATGAACAACAAAATAAAACATGTGCATGCGTCCACAAAAGAAAAATACCTTCATCTTAAAGCCTTCAAAAGTTGAAGAATCTTGGTTTTGTTTTGGGAGATACTGAATTTATATAAGCACCTAACGTGAATATCACCATTTTACATAATATTTTACCTACTACCTCCATGAACAACAAAATAAAACACATTGCAATTCCCCAGAAAAATGGGAATATTGTGCAAACATTTCCAAAAGTCTAAAAGAAAATGTGTTGCGAGTAATTTTAAGAAGTCAGCTGTGAAATAATTGACATTCCTTTACCCAACCCATCCTTCTCATTCATGCATGAAAAAGAAGAAATGTATGGAGTGCGCCAACAAAAAAAAAAAAACATTCAAATCGAAGGCTTCAAAAGTTGAAGGAGGTCAGCTTTACGTTGGAAATAATGAATTTATATAACCATCTAACGTGTATATCCCCATTTTACATCATATTTTATCTACTAACTTTGTGAAAAACAAAATAAAATATGTGCATTAGAATTGCCCAGAAGAATAAAAATATTGTGTAAAGATTTTCAAAAGTATAAAAGAAAATGTGTTTCTGGTAATTGTAAGGAGTTCCCTGTGAAATAATTGATATTCCTTCACCCAACCTATCCTTCTCATTCATGCATGAAAAAGAAGAAATGTATGCAGTCCGTAGACCAAACCAAAAAAAAAACATATACCTCAAAGGCTTCAAAAGTTGAAAAAGGTTAGCTTTGCGTTGGAAATAATCAATTTATATAACCACCTCGTAAGGGATTATCATCACTTTACATCTTATTTTATGTACTGCCTTAATGAACAACAAAACAATATGTATACATTAGAATTGCCCAGAAGAATAAGAATTTGGTATAAAATTTTCAAAAGACCCAAATGTAGAATATTCTGTGTCTAGTCTAAGGACAAAAATTATAATAAAAGAATAATGACCAAAACCTATTCCACATTAGTCCATCGTTCCAAAATAAAAAAAGTAGTGAGCCAGTAGTCAATCCATACAAAAACTCATATCCTTTAATTACTACAATGGTTCGAAAGGGAAAGGGTTGTTTTACAAGTTGCGGATAGACGACCATCCATAAATAAACGTCATTCATTTTTTCGAATTTTATCTACGGACGTAATGAACAACAAAAATGAATGGAGTATGTCCATATGAATGGTCATTCCATATAAAATTTCCAAAGTCTAAATGAAAATGTTTTTCGGGTAATTTTAAGAATTCCGCTGTGAAATAATTGACATTCCTTTACCCAACACATCCTACTCATTCATGCATGAAAATGAAGAAATGTATGGAGTGCGCCCACAAAAAAAAAACATTCACCTCAAAGGCTTCAAAAGTTGAAGGAGGTTAGCTTTGTTTTGGAAATATTGAATTTATATAACCACCTAACGTGAATATCACCATTTTACATCATATTTTATCTACTACCTTCATGAACAATAAAATAAAACACATTTGAAGTCCCGGGAAGAATAGGAATTTAGTATAAAATTTCAAAAGTCTAAAAAAGAATATGTTTTTCGTGCAATGTTAAGAAGACTGCTGTGACGTAAATGACATTCCTTTACCCAACATATCCTTCTCATTCATGCATGAAAAAGAAGAAATGTATGGAGTACGTCTACAAAAAAAAAAAAACATTCACTTCAAAGGCTTCAAAAGTTGAAGAATCTTGGCTTTGTTTTGGAGATAATGAATTTATATAAGCACTGAACGTGAATATCACCATTTTACATCATATTCTACCTACTACCTTCATGAACAACAAAACAAAACACATTGCAATTCCCCAGAAAAATGGTAATATTGTGTAAACTTTTCCAAAAGTCTAAAAGAAAATTTGTTGGGAGTAATTTTAAGAAGTCAGCTGTGAAATAATTGACATTCCTTTACCCAACCCATCCTTCTCATTCATGCATGAAAAAGAAGAAATGTATGGAGTGCGCCAACAAAAAAAAAAAACATTCAAATCGAAGGCTTCAAAAGTTGAAGGAGGTTAGCTTTGCGTTGGAAATAATGAATTTATATAACCACCTAACGTGTATATCCCCATTTTACATCATATTTTATCTACTACCTTCGTGAAAAACAAAATAAAATATGTGCATTAGAATTGCCCAGAAGAATAAGAATATTGTGTAAAGATTTTCAAAAGTATAAAAGAAAATGTGTTTCTGGTAATTGTAAGGAGTCCCCTGTGAAATAATTGATATTCCTTCACCCAACCTATCCTTCTCATTCATGCATGAAAAAGAAGAAATGTATGCAGTCCGTAGACCAAACCAAAAAAAAACATATACCTCTAAAGGCTTCAAAAGTTGAAAAAGGTTAGCTTTGCGTTGGAAATAATCAATTTATATAACCACCTCTCAAGGGATCATCATCACTTTACATCTTATTTTATGTACTGCCTTAATGAACAACAAAATAATATGTATACATTAGAATTGCCCAGAAGAATAAGAATTTGGTATAAAATTTTCAAAAGACCCAAATGTGAAAATATTCTTTATCTAGTCTAAGGACAAAAATTATAACTAAAGAATAATGACCAACACCTATTCCACATTAGTCCATCGTTCCAAAATAAAAAAAGTAGTGAGCCAGTAGTCGATCCATACAAAAACTCATATCCTTTAATTACTACAATGGTTCGAAAGGGAAAGGGTTGTTTTACAAGTTGCGGATAGACGACCATCCATAAATAAACGTCATTCATTTTTTCGAATTTTATCTACGGACGTAATGAACAACAAAAATGAATGGAGTATGTCCATATGAATGGTCATTCCATATAAAATTTCCAAAGTCTAAATGAAAATGTTTTTCGGGTAATTTTAAGAATTCCGCTGTGAAATAATTGACATTCCTTTACCCAACACATCCTACTCATTCATGCATGAAAATGAAGAAATGTATGGAGTGCGCCCACAAAAAAAAAAACATTCACCTCAAAGGCTTCAAAAGTTGAAGGAGGTTAGCTTTGTTTTGGAAATATTGAATTTATATAACCACCTAACGTGAATATCACCATTTTACATCATATTTTATCTACTACCTTCATGAACAATAAAATAAAACACATTTGAAGTCCCGGGAAGAATAGGAATTTAGTATAAAATTTCAAAAGTCTAAAAAAGAATATGTTTTTCGTGCAATGTTAAGAGACTGCTGTGACGTAAATGACATTCCTTTACCCAACATATCCTTCTCATTCATGCATGAAAAAGAAGAAATGTATGGAGTACGTCTACAAAAAAAAAAAACATTCACTTCAAAGGCTTCAAAAGTTGAAGAATCTTGGCTTTGTTTTGGAGATAATGAATTTATATAAGCACTGAACGTGAATATCACCATTTTACATCATATTTACCTACTACCTTCATGAACAACAAAAAAAACACATTGCAATTCCCAGAAAAATGGTAATATTGTGTAAACTTTCCAAAAGTCTAAAAGAAAATTTGTTGGGAGTAATTTTAAGAAGTCAGCTGTGAAATAATTGACATTCCTTTACCCAACCCATCCTTCTCATTCATGCATGAAAAAGAAGAAATGTATGGAGTGCGCCAACAAAAAAAAAAAACATTCAAATCGAAGGCTTCAAAAGTTGAAGGAGGTTAGCTTTGCGTTGGAAATAATGAATTTATATAACCACCTAACGTGTATATCCCCATTTTACATCATATTTTATCTACTACCTTCGTGAAAAACAAAATAAAATATGTGCATTAGAATTGCCCAGAAGAATAAGAATATTGTGTAAAGATTTTCAAAAGTATAAAAGAAAATGTGTTTCTGGTAATTGTAAGGAGTCCCCTGTGAAATAATTGATATTCCTTCACCCAACCTATCCTTCTCATTCATGCATGAAAAAGAAGAAATGTATGCAGTCCGTAGACCAAACCAAAAAAAAACATATACCTCTAAAGGCTTCAAAAGTTGAAAAAGGTTAGCTTTGCGTTGGAAATAATCAATTTATATAACCACCTCTCAAGGGATTATCATCACTTTACATCTTATTTTATGTACTGCCTTAATGAACAACAAAATAATATGTATACATTAGAATTGCCCAGAAGAATAAGAATTTGGTATAAAATTTTCAAAAGACCCAAATGTAGAATATTCTGTGTCTAGTCTAAGGACAAAAATTATAATAAAAGAATAATGACCAAAACCTATTCCACATTAGTCCATCGTTCCAAAATAAAAAAAGTAGTGAGCCAGTAGTCAATCCATACAAAAACTCATATCCTTTAATTACTACAATGGTTCGAAAGGGAAAGGGTTGTTTTACAAGTTGCGGATAGACGACCATCCATAAATAAACGTCATTCATTTTTTCGAATTTTATCTACGGACGTAATGAACAACAAAAATGAATGGAGTATGTCCATATGAATGGTCATTCCATATAAAATTTCCAAAGTCTAAATGAAAATGTTTTCGGGTAATTTTAAGAATTCCGCTGTGAAATAATTGACATTCCTTTACCCAACACATCCTACTCATTCATGCATGAAAATGAAGAAATGTATGGAGTGCGCCCACAAAAAAAAAAACATTCACCTCAAAGGCTTCAAAAGTTGAAGGAGGTTAGCTTTGTTTTGGAAATATTGAATTTATATAACCACCTAACGTGAGGCTTCAAAAGTTGAAGGAGGTTAGCTTTGTTTTGGAATATTGAATTTATAACCACCTAACGTGAATATCACCATTTTACATCATATTTTATCTACTACCTTCATGAACATAAAATAAAACACATTTGAAGTCCCGGGAAGAATAGGAATTTAGTATAAAATTTCAAAAGTCTAAAAAAATATGTTTTTCGTGCAATGTTAAGAAGACTGCTGTGACGTAAATGACATTCCTTTACCCACATATCCTTCTCATTCATGCATGAAAAAGAAGAAATGTATGGAGTACGTCTACAAAAAAAAAAAACATTCACTTCAAAGGCTTCAAAAGTTGAAGAATCTTGGCTTTGTTTTGGAGATAATGAATTTATATAAGCACTGAACGTGAATATCACCATTTTACATCATATTCTACCTACTACCTTCATGAACAAAAAACAAAAACATTGCAATTCCAGAAAAATGGTAATATTGTGTAAATTTTCCAAAAGTCTAAAAGAAAATTTGTTGGGAGTAATTTTAAGAAGTCAGCTGTGAAATAATGACATTCCTTTACCCAACCATCCTTCTCATTCATGCATGAAAAGAAGAAATGTATGGAGTGCGCCAAAAAAAAAAAAACATTCAAATCGAAGGCTTCAAAAGTTGAAGGAGGTTAGCTTTGCGTTGGAAATATGAATTTATATAACCACCTAACGTGTAATCCCCATTTTACATCATATTTTATCTACTACTTGTGAAAAACAAAATAAAATATGTGCATTAGAATTGCCCAGAAGAATAAGAATATTGTGTAAAGATTTTCAAAAGTATAAAAGAAAATGTGTTTCTGGTAATTGTAAGGAGTCCCTGTGAAATAATTGATATTCCTTCACCCAACCTATCCTTCTCATTCATGCATGAAAAAGAAGAAATGTATGCAGTCCGTAGACCAAACCAAAAAAAAACATATACCTCTAAAGGCTTCAAAAGTTGAAAAAGGTTAGCTTTGCGTTGGAAATAATCAATTTATATAACCACCTCTCAAGGGATTATCATCACTTTACATCTTATTTTATGTACTGCCTTAATGAACAACAAAATAATATGTATACATTAGAATTGCCCAGAAGAATAAGAATTTGGTATAAAATTTTCAAAAGACCCAAATGTGAAAATATTCTTTCTAGTCTAAGGACAAAAATTATAACAAAGAATAATGACCAACACCTATTCCACATTAGTCCATCGTTCCAAAATAAAAAAAGTAGTGAGCCAGTAGTCGATCCATACAAAAACTCATATCCTTTAATTACTACAATGGTTCGAAAGGGAAAGGGTTGTTTTACAAGTTGCGGATAGACGACCATCCATAAATAAACGTCATTCATTTTTTTCGAATTTTATCTACGGACGTAATGAACAACAAAATGAATGGAGTATGTCCATATGAATGGTCATTCCATATAAAATTTCCAAAGTCTAAATGAAAATGTTTTTCGGGTAATTTTAAGAATTCCGCTGTGAACTAATTGACATTCCTTTACCCAACACATCCTACTCATTCATGCATGAAAATGAAGAAATGTATGGAGTGCGCCCACAAAAAAAAAAACATTCACCTCAAAGGCTTCAAAAGTTGAAGGAGGTTAGCTTTGTTTTGGAAATATTGAATTTATATAACCACCTAACGTGAATATCACCATTTTACATCATATTTTATCTACTACTTCATGAACAATAAAATAAAACACATTTGAAGTCCCGGGAAGAATAGGAATTTAGTATAAATTTCAAAAGTCTAAAAAAGAATATGTTTTTCGTGCAATGTTAAGAAGTCTGCTGTGACGTAAATGACATTCCTTTACCCAACTATTTTCATTCATGCATGAAAAAGAAGAAATGTATGGAGTGCGTCTACAAAAAAAAAAAAACATTCACTCAAAGGCTTCAAAAGTTGAAGAATCTTGGCTTTGTTTGGAGATAATGATTTATATAAGCACTGAACGGAATATCACCATTTTACATCATATTCTACCTACTACCTTCATGAACAAAACAAACATTGCAATTCCCCAGAAAAATGGTAATATTGTGTAAACATTTCCAAAAGTCTAAAGAAAATGTGTTGGGAGTAATTTTAAGAAGTCGTGTGAAATAATTGAATTCCTTTCCCAACCATCCTTCTCATTCATGCATGAAAAGAAGAAATGTATGGAGTGCGCCAACAAGGTAATTGTAAGGAGTCCCCTGTGAAATAATTGATATTCCTTCACCCAACCTATCCTTCTCATTCATGCATGAAAAAGAAGAAATGTATGCAGTCCGTAGTCCAAACAAAAAAAAAAACATATACCTCTAAAGGCTTCAAAGTTGAAAAAGGTTAGCTTTGGTTGGAAATAATCAATTTATATAACCACCTCTAAGGGATTATCATCACTTTACATCTTATTTATGTACTGCCTTAATGAACAACAAAATAATATGTATACATTAGAATTGCCCAGAAGAATAAGAATTTGGTATAAAATTTTCAAAAGACCCAAATGTGAAAATATTCTTTATCTAGTCTAAGGACAAAAATTATAACTAAAGAATAATGACCAACACCTATTCCACATTAGTCCATCGTTCCAAAATAAAAAAAGTAGTGAGCCAGTAGTCGATCCATACAAAAACTCATATCCTTTAATTACTACAATGGTTCGAAAGGGAAAGGGTTGTTTTACAAGTTGCGGATAGACGACCATCCATAAATAAACGTCATTCATTTTTTCGAATTTTATCTACGGGACGTAATGAACAACAAAAATGAATGGAGTATGTCCATATGAATGGTCATTCCATATAAAATTTCCAAAGTCTAAATGAAAATGTTTTTCGGGTAATTTTAAGAATTCCGCTGTGAAATAATTGACATTCCTTTACCCAACACATCCTACTCATTCAAGCATGAAAATGAAGAAATGTATGGAGTGCGCCCACAAAAAAAAAACATTCACCTCAAAGGCTTCAAAAGTTGAAGGAGGTTAGCTTTGTTTTGGAAATATTGAATTTATATAACCACCTAACGTGAATATCACCATTTTACATCATATTTTATCTACTACCTTCATGAACAATAAAATAAAACACATTTGAAGTCCCGGGAAGAATAGGAATTTAGTATAAAATTTCAAAAGTCTAAAAAAGAATATGTTTTTCGTGCAATGTTAAGAAGTCTGCTGTGACGTAAATGACATTCCTTTACCCAACTTATCCTTCTCATTCATGCATGAAAAAGAAGAAATGTATGGAGTGCGCCAACAAAAAAAAAAAAAAAACATTCACCTCGAAGGCTTCAAAAGTTGAAGGAGGTCAGCTTTACGTTGGAAATAATGAATTTATATAACCATCTAACGTGTATATCCCATTTTACATCATATTTTATCTACTAACTTTGTGAAAAACAAAATAAAATATGTGCATTAGAATTGCCCAGAAGAATAAAAATATTGTGTAAAGATTTTCAAAAGTATAAAAGAAAATGTGTTTCTGGTAATTGTAAGGAGTCCCCTGTGAAATAATTGATATTCCTTCACCCAACCTATCCTTCTCATTCATGCATGAAAAAGAAGAAATGTATGCAGTCGTAACCAACAAAAAAAAAACATATACCTCTAAAGGCTTCAAAAGTTGAAAAAGGTTAGCTTTGCGTTGGAAATATATCAATTTATATAACCACCTCTCAAGGATATCATCACTTTACATCTTATTTTATGTACTGCCTTAATGAACAACAAATAATATGTATACATTAGAATTGCCCAGAAGAATAAGAATTTGGTATAAAATTTTCAAAAGACCCAAATGTGAAATATTCTTTATCTAGTCTAAGGACAAAATTATAACTAAAGAATAATGACCAACACCTATTCCACATTAGTCCATCGTTCCAAAATAAAAAAAGTAGTGAGCCAGTAGTCGATCCATACAAAAACTCATATCCTTTAATTACTACAATGGTTCGAAAGGGAAAGGGTTGTTTTACAGTTGCGGATAGACGACCATCCATAAATAAACGTCATTCATTTTTTCGAATTTTATCTAACGGACGTAATGAACAACAAAAATGAATGGAGTATGTCCATATGAATGGTCATTCCATATAAAATTTCCAAAGTCTAAATGAAAATGTTTTGTTCGGGTAATTTTAGAAATTCCGCTGTGAAATATTGACATTCCTTTACATATCCTTTAATTACAACAATGGTTCGAAAGGGAAAGGGTTGTTTTACAAGTTGCGGATTGACGACTATCCATAAATGAACGTCACTCATTTTTTCGAATGTCCATATGAATGGTCATTCCATATAAAATTTCCAAAGTCTAAATGAAAATGTTTTTCGGGTAATTATAAGAATTCCGCTGTGAAATAATTGACATTCCTTTACCCAACACATCCTACTCATTCATGCATGAAAATGAAGAAATGTATGGAGTGCGCCTACAAAAAAAAAACATTCACCTCAAAGGCTTCAAAAGTTGAAGGAGGTTAGCTTTGTTTTGGAAATATTGAATTTATATAACCACCTAACGTGAATATCACCATTTTACATCATATTTTATCTACTACCTTCATGAACAATAAAATAAAACACATTTGAAGTCCCGGGAAGAATAGGAATTTAGTATAAAATTTCAAAAGTCTAAAAAAGAATATGTTTTTCGTGCAATGTTAAGAAGTCTGCTGTGACGTAAATGACATTCCTTTACCCAACTTATCCTTCTCATTCATGCATGAAAAAGAAGAAAAGTATGGAGTGCGTCTACAAAAAAAAAAAAAACATTCACTTCAAAGGCTTCAAAAGTTGAAGAAGTTCGGCTTTGTGCTGGAAATAATGGGTGTATATACTCACCTAAAGTGAATATCCTCCCTTTACATCTTATTTTATGTTTTTCTATCTTGTTCAGGGACAATAATTATAATAAAAGAATAATGTCCAACACTTACTCCACATTCATGTATCGTTCCGAAATAAAAAAATAGTAAGTCCACATAAAAATTCACATTTCCTAATCACTGCAATGGTTAGAAAGAGAAAGGGTCCCAATGGGAAATAAAGATCACTTTTGTCACTTACTTGTTCACGAAATATAATTTTTTTCAATATTTGTTCTCGTTAAAAATGTTGTTGAAAAATTTTCCAAAAAAATTCTTACAAGAACATGGAATGTGAAAACGATGTACTCTACTCGAGTAACACATATGTAGAGATTGTGAAGGCGGAAAAGCCTTCAATTTTATAGATAAAAGTTATTCTCCCGCAAACAGTTTGTGGTAAGCAGTGCTCTCTTGTGAAACGCAAGGGGGCAATTCATTAAAATATACATTTTTGTTTTCGCTCAATAAATAATGATGAAACGATTAGATAAATAACGGAAAGCATTTTTAATGAGAACGTGATAACTTTTATAAAACTCGATGGTATTACAAATTTAATATAGATATGTTACTTAGTTAATTCGCTAAAGTAGATACAGACAGATATTAAATGGATATAGTTATCTTTTTCTTTATTTTAGCTGAGTTTTTAATTGAATAACGATAGCTATTACAGCCTACTTGATTTGGTAAGGGTGGGCCAGGGGAGAGGGGAGTCTTCAAATCTTTACGTTTCAGACGACTTGTAATCATCTGGCAAATGCTTGTTAGAGATATCACTATCTAAGTTGGTAGCAACGTGCTTTGCCCTCGAAATAACGTACATACATAACATTCCTGCGAATCAACTTATTTTCAATTATTAATTATGATGAAATCCTAATTATGAAGTCAGGAGAAGCCTTTGCAATTTTCAGGTTATTCGATAATGTATTTTGATATTGCTTTAAATCTTTAATTCGGATTAACTCAATGGAGTTTGTTTGTATAGATTTCAAATAACACGTAAGACCGAATTTTATTTAGAAGTTGTATAATGTACACACAATACTGGTTGGTAGGAAAGGGACAATCACTCTTGTGAAACGTGTGAGCGATAATTATAATAAAAACATGTAATAAGCGTGTTTTGATCGTTAAATTTTTAGTGTTACTTTCCAGGTTATTGCTTGCACTATGAAGATATCATGAATAAATGTAAAATTCTTATAATATTAAATTTTGTGCCCACCTTACTCAAAAAATTCTCGAAGAAGGCATCACGCTCGTATCTATTATGAAATGAAGTTTTTTAATTTATTAAGGTGCATGTCGCCTGCACCCCCTTGGTGGAAAATGGGGTTGATGATAGGTGCAATCGTTTGTACTACGTTTGTACTGGTTTGTACCGCAAACCCCATCGTTTGTACCACCCCCCTTCAAGAGATATGTCACCTTTTTTGTGTGGATACTAGGGAAAATATGGGAAAAAGCGTTAATAATAGGAGCGTTAATTGTATTATTCAGTTGAAATTTGTAACGTCGTCTATATTATAAATTGTACTCATCACTCACCTCTCCCCCCCCTCTCCTCCTCCCACGATCGTTACTCCCTCCCTCGCCCCACCCTCGATCCTCAACATCGTCGAATAATTTGGAAAATTTGCAATCGTGAAATTCAAAATTTAATAGATAATGCATAAGTATTCGCTGAAACTGAAAATGTAGGCATATTTTATTTTTAAGATAGAGCAAACAGTAGGCAAAGATGCAGAAGCTGTATGGACAGCATGCTTTCCGCACTCAGAAGCCATCTGAAATATATCCGACTGCAATCTCTTCATTACATCTACTGAAAAAGAAATTCTGGATCATTTTAACGTAGGTAATATTTCATATTGTATTGCAAACTCATCACCTTGCATGTAATTTTTTTTTTCTATGACTAAAAATTAGGTAATTTTTTTACATTTTTTATGCTACGAGCAATATCAAGAACTAAGTATCTTATCCACACAGCCATTTTATACGATGTAATTAATTATTCTAATATGAATATGAATGATTCAATAAATAATGAATTTTAATTATAACATGAATATGACATGAAAAGTTGTAATACGGATTTTGTTGACTAGAAATTTTTTCGAGTTCAGAACTTCGCATCGTGGAAATAGTTCCTTAGTTCTTTGCAACTGGAATACTTGGAGAATTTTATACTATTCTTACTCGACTTATTTACCCACAACCCTGTAAGTGATATTTTTTTTGCGTTTCAAGTCAAATAACTATTTTTAAAGAGTAAGAACAGTAGGATATAATTTATTTGAACCAAAAAAAAAAACATGTATTTAATTACCTACCAAGTGTAACTGTAGGTAAGCAGGCAGCCATATATACCTCTTAGCAATGCGTTTTTCATTCTGTGTGATGACAAGAGGTTTTAATGGTGTGATATTAAAACTTTTTAACTCAGGTTGTATTGTTGTAATTTATACATACCATCTTTCATAATGAATTTCATAATTTTTTTTTAATTTTTCATCAAAAAGCAAATAAAAGTTACCAATAATTTTCAAGCCTCGGAATTTTTGTTGTTTGTTGAGAATGCATATCACTTTTTTACAATATTCAACATTTTTTTACAATTTAAACTTTAAAATATATGCGAAGAATTTTTAAGAGTAAGTGTTTTTTTAAATTTTTTTTAGCTGAGTTTTTAACTAAAAAACGACAGCTATTACAGCCTACCTGATTTGGGAAGGAAAGGTCGGGGAGGGTAGGGTTTTCAAATTTTTGCGTGTCAGACCATTTGTAATCATCAGCCAAATGTCCAACTTTTTTTCCAATATACAATTCTGTATTATCTTTCTACTTGAATAACTATGGAATTTTAATGAATTCTGTACTTCTTAGAATATTTTTCATTGATAAAAAAAATAAAAATTAGCACTGTCCATTTCGATTTGATCTACCAACTTGAAGAATATTTAATGTATTTACACACCATCCAGGGGCGTAACAAAGGGGGGGATGAGGGGGGAGCTTCCCCCCAGGTGTTTTGAAAAGTTGGGAAATTTATAATTGTTCAACGCTGAAATTGGGAACTTGAACTTATTTTGGGAAAATAAGAACTCGAATAAATTCGAACTGATGCCAACTTATATCATGTATAGCGTACAACCAGGGACGTAGCCCCTTGGCTTTTGGAAAGTTGGTAAATTTGGAGTTTTAGCGCAAAGTTGGTAAACTTCACCACTTGCGCAGTATTATTATTACACCTATTTTTAAAGTTGGTAAAATTTCGTGGTATTAGTTGGCAATTTTTGGTTTTCCCCCCCCCCCCCCCTGAAGAATGTTCTCGGTACGCCCTGACACCAACCCAGTATTTCTGAATCTGTAGCCGGAATACTTTCATTATGATGTTTCACCATGTTCATTTTTTTTATGCAGGCAGCTCTGTTAGCATCCTAATAAGCAAATCAAATCTTTTTTCGTTTTCTCCAAAATCTGTTTTCTCAAACTTACTTAAGAGAGGCTGAAAACCCTTATAAATCTAATGCTGAAAGCAGACAAATCTCTTAAAATTAAATTTCCATATTTAATTTCTACAACTTTTAATAGCAATTCCAAATTATTGCGGTAAAATTCAAGTTCGGAACATACACAAAAGGTGTACCATATATTAATAAAATTTTTAATTAAAAAAAAAAACAACGAAATCTCTGGTTCAAGTCTTTTTTTAATTTCAATGTAATTTATTATTTATGAAATAATATTTCATTACATACTTTATTTTGAATTTTTTTCGTTTATATGTGGCAGAGTTATTACAGCGACTGCAGGGCTTTAGATTTATCACCACTGGAATGATATAAAAAAGAATATTATTATTTGAATTTTTATTATTAAAATTCTGAAATAATATTTTTGATCAATTCGGTAAAAATTAAATTAATCCTATTCACAAGAAAATATTCATGATTTTTTCATTCAATTTTTAATTTTTTTCAGAATTTTGGAACAGTTATAATGCATAAATCGTAAATAGGCTACATAAAATAATGTAATTTTTATTGAGTTATTAATTTATTTTAAAACTAAAATTAAATGAATATTTAAACCATACTTTACTCAAAAAATTTAATTGAATAAATTTAATTTAATAATAAAAAAATATTAACTAGAATCAATTAAAATTTTGTCAAATAAACCAATAAGCATTACATTGTTCAAAATAAAAATGAAACCATGGCTTGTACCACAAATAATTAAAAAAACAAGTCCCTTACAAGGTTGTGAATAAGATGCTTGGTTCTTGATTTTGCTTGTAGCATAAAAAATGTAAAAAAATTACCTAATTTTTAGTCATAGAAAAAAAAAAATTACATGCAAGGTAATGGGTAAGATGAGTTTGCAATACAATATGAAATATTACCTACGTTAAAATGATCCAGAATTTCTTTTTCAGTAGATGTAATGAAGAGATTGCAGTCGGATATATTTCAGATGGCTTCTGAGTGCGGAAAGCATGCTGTCCATACAGCTTCTGCATCTTTGCCTACTGTTTGCTCTATCTTAAAAATAAAATATGCCTACATTTTCAGTTTCAGCGAATACTTATGCATTATCTATTAAATTTTGAATTTCACGATTGCAAATTTTCCAAATTATTCGACGATGTTGAGGATCGAGGGTGGGGCGAGGGAGGGAGTAACGATCGTGGGAGGAGGAGAGGGGGGAAGAGGTGAGTGATGAGTACAATTTATAATATAGACGACGTTACAAATTTCAACTGAATAATACAATTAACGCTCCTATTATTAACGCTTTTTCCCATATTTTCCCTAGTATCCACACAAAAAAGGTGACATATCTCTTGAAGGAGGGTGGTACAAACGATGGGGTTTGCGGTACAAACCAGTACAAACGTAGTACAAACGATTACACTTATTTTCAAACCTATTTTCCACCAAGGGGTGCAGACATTTCTCCAGCACCCCTACATTTTTTTGAAATATCTCAGGAAGGGGGGTGGTACAAACGAAGGGGTTTGTGGTACAAACCAGTACAAACGAAGTACTAACGATTGCACTTAGTTTCAACCCCGTTTTCCACTAAGGGGGTGCTGACATTTCCCCAGCACCCCCTACGTTTTTTTGAAGTATCTCAGGTAGGGGAGTGGTACAAAGGACGGGGTTTGTGGTACAAACCAGTACAAACGTAGTACAAACGATTGCACCTAATTTCAACCCCCATTCACGAGGTGGGGGTGCCCACGTTTCCCCAGCACCCCCTACGTTTTTTTGAAATATCTCAGGAAGGGGGGTGGTACAAACGATGGGGTTTGCGGTACAAACCAGTACAAACGTAGTACAAACGATTGCACCTATCATCAACCCCATTTTCCACCAAGGGGGTGCAGGCGAAATGCACCTAATTTATTACCACTTTGATGGTGAAAATTTTGTTAGGACGTGAGTCTACATTAACTTTCGAATAAATTTCTCAAATCAATTAGCTAATGAATTTATCATGAAGCTTTTCATCGAGCTAATAATTCTGTATATTTTGATAAGCGCTGCTGATATCTTAATTTCGAAATATTCTTATTAATGGGGAGAAGATGTATAGAATATTGCATCATGTGCTCTGAATTTTTCGCAGAATAAAATTAAAGTTTAATCAGGTTTTAAATTTAAAAACGAAAAAAAAAGTAAGCAACCATGCCACATTAATTACTGAAGCATAGTTTTTAATTGGGGCTTGTTCAGATTTGGAAATAACGTTGCTAACCCCTCATGTATGCAGGTAAATTCAGGATATTGTATACTCCTTTACTGAGTTCATATTAATTACATTTTTACTAATTTGAGGTTCTTCAAGCTCTACTCAAACATTTTGGATCCATTTTGATTCAAATGCAAGAGGTCATATTTTAGTCACCAAGCGACCCCACATACAAAGTTTAACTTTTGTAGATTGATTTGATGAGGATATATGAAAGATTCCAAAAATTTCATAACTCAAAATTTCCTCAAAAAACTGTTTTTCGCTCCAACTTTTCTCCAAATACACTTAGGGAGCTGAAATTTGGATTTATTGGTGTAAGTACGTGATTCATTCTTTCATGAAATCAAAAATGAAAAATTTCAGCTATTTGTCTTTTCTCCAACCCCCTTCATTTAAGTGATTCGCCATTTTGAATTTTTTTTTTTTTAAACAAAAAAGGGCGTTTCTAAGAAGAGTCTCTCACCAAGTTTTGAGCGAATTTCATGAATAACTGTCGACGCTAAAGAAATATATCTATATATTATATGCATTATAGAACTATATACATATACACCTATTGATATTAATTTGCATTCCATTCATCAAACGGAAGGATTTACTTCCGATACTTATGATAATTTTTTTCCGTTTATTTACTGCATATTACCATGTGAACTGGTTTGTATATAATTTCCATAAAGGAGTCGAAATTACCTCCAGCTGAAAAATGGCCTACATACCTGAGCATGCAACTTGGTCAATTAACACCATATACAAGGTGATGCTTAAGTACCTCCGAGATTGGAGGTAAATTGGCGAAAAGGGAGGTATATTATTGCAATGAACATATTTTTTGGAAGCAAATTGATATCCTTGATAATATATGTAGAACTGTAGATATATACTTAGTTGTATACATAGTATATTTTTGGCCTCACGCGTAGTGCCGGCGGATATTCATAAAATTCGCTCAAAATTTGGTGACGGACTCTTCTTGAAAATGCGCAGAAAGAACAACTTTTAAAAGGGAAATTGATGCAGGAAATTTCATGAATCTTCCATATCTCCTCACCAAATCGACCTACAAAGGTCATACTTCGTATGTAGAGTTACTCCACAGCCAGAATATGATCTCTTATAAATGTGAGTCAAAACGGATCTAAAATGGCGAACTGTAAAAATTTAAGAATGATTTGAGGAGCCTCAAGCAGTCATAATTTGAGAAATATATGTTTTTTTATGATTATTGCATGGTAAGAAATACCACATTTATTCTAAATTCTACTTCTTAAGTGGTTTTTGAAGGGATAGGCAGATAGGGTAAGAATTTTCAGACTTTATATTAAGTGTGGCTACTGCAGACATGAAGGGGTTAGCGATGTTGTATGCAAACCTGAACAAGCCCCAGTTAAAAACTCAGCTCCAGTAACACTGCATGCCTGCTTATTGTTTTATTTAACGAAGTTTGTGTAATCGAAATGCATAATATTTAGATTGTTTTTTCCTTTTTACAAAGAAATTCATTACATTTCTAAAAATTGAGAGAGTGGTAAAATAATAGGTCTATTATAAAAATGTAAGTACATTTGGTTACTTCAAACGATTGGAAACAAAATCTTAATTAAATAGGATAGCTTTCCAACTTGGCCTTACCTCTCTAAATTAACGTCACATAATCAAAAATCGTTAAATTTTACTTTTCTTTCAAAAATAAGTGACACATCCTCTGCACTGTAGTTACCCAAGTATTCATGTTAATTTTCAACTGTTTTCGACCTTATTGGGGGGAAGAGATAAATAAAAACAAAAATTTCTGTATTTTTTCTTCCTTTTAATTAACAAACACTTTCTCTTATCAACGCGTTGAAAATAACAATAATAAAAATTCATGAAAATTTCAAAAAGAACGGATTCAAAATCAGGCTCTAATCTCTAGTTACAAATTTAATGTTTAACGATCGTAAATGACCAACACCTTGTAGAACTACGTTTCGTATTATATCAAACAAAGTTGTCAAAGCCATTTATCTCACTTTTCCTCCAAAACTACCCCACTGATTCACTTTAAATTTTGCATACATATTCCTACCTATCCGTAGTAGGGCACTATTTTTCTTCTTAGAAAGTCCGTTGAATCAGCGGACCTTTTTGAGAAGAAAAGTATAGCGGCTTATCCGTAGATGATTCTTAAAACAAACTCTAGCTCCTAGCTCCAGTAGGGAGGAGGGGAGTAGAGCAGGTGGGTTCAAAAAACCAAAAAATTATATGTCCTTTCTGAGTGAACAGTTTTTAACTTTTCGAACATTGTTATTGTCACGCAAATAATAACAGCAATTCGTGTAAAAAAATTCGAAATAATCGGTTGATAATAAAGCCTGTAAGGATCGAAAAAGTTTTTGAATTTGACACGTTGTTGTACGTAGGCTACATGAGAAACATTTTCGTCGCGCTTGCCTCCGTGCTAAACATAAGGTTGAACATGTTTAACCTTGAAAACGCGTTAATACGATTTCAATATGAATAAGAATAACTAGCAGCGCTTCGCGCTGCCAGCTGGGGACTCCGCCCCAGACCCTCGTTGGTCGCTCGCTCCCATCGTTTCTTTTTTTTATTTCTCACTCGCTTCCCCCGATCGATTCGTATCAACTCTTTTCACTTTTGAATAACAACCATTAATTCCACAAAGTAAGCATTTTTTGTTTCAACGTAAAAATATCCATTTTTTTCTTTCAGTGTAGTGGAGACACGGACATATAGAATCGGTCAAGCATAAAGAATCATCAAAATTATGGCTGTGCTATTTATTCTGAAAAGTTGGCAATATTTGCATTTGATAGAGGTTTAAGGTGATAACATTTTGCAACCGGACATTTTTTTTTTTTTTTTTTTTTCAATTTGACATAAACTGATTTTGTACTACCAAAAATCGAGAATTGAGAAATTTCAAAACAAAATGATTTCACTTTTATTGCATCTTCAAAAGAATTTTTTCTGCTGCATGAAGATAAATTCCTGTATTTTCCATTCCTGCATAAGAAATTTATAAATTTTTTAATTCAAGTTACACTTTTGTCCATATTTATCGAAAAAGTCAAATCCGGGCATAAAGAACCACAATGTTAAATGAGTTGGTAATAGTTATAGAAGGTCAAAAAGACTACCTAAATACCAAAATACCACGATAAATTTACGATGCATTACATGTATAACGTAAATTTGAAGTTGGTTAATGTTAGAATGGCTCCAATGTAATATGTGCTCTGAATGAGCGTATAAAGAGTGCACCAGTTGAAGGTTATGACAATATCCATTTTATGAGTGCAATTTTTGGGTAGATGCTGGTTTCACTCGTAAAAATATATTTTTTTACCAATTTAGTAATTTTATAATCGCTTTGTAATCATTAACATTCTATTTCAGTTATTTATTACCGCGGTTGTTTTTGCCCCGGCACTTTGAGGATGGAAAAAATAGTGTTTTGGCAAACTTCAAAGTTGAGTATCTCAAAGTGGCTTTTCAAAAAAAGTTTTCACATATTCTGAAAAAGAAATGTTTTTTCTTCATAATAAAGCTGTTCCCAGATGTTTTTTGGAATTACAGCGTATTTTAGAGCAAACTAAAAAAAGGTGGTTCTATATGCCCGAGTCTCCCCTAAATTTATAAATTGATTTTAACACAGATTTATAAGCCTTTCACAGCTGAATTATTTCTTTTTTTCCATGGGGATGTACAGAAATGATGTGAAAAAAAATTTGTTTATCATCAATCATCATGTTCATAAGTAATTAAACTTCTTCATAAGTAGAGTATTTAAGGCTCTATTCTACATACACGATTGCATACTGGTTTGCCTGCCAAATGATCATTTTCGTACCTCCTTGATTCTCAAATACGACTTATCTGTTTCACTTGAAATTTGAAATATACACCTATACTAAGAATTTGAGAAACTTCACAGAAGATTTTTTTGATTAATTGATTATTTGTCGAGAAAAACGAAAAAATAAACTGGCTTTTGAGGAGGCCATATTTCACAGCTTATAACCTTCTTATAAATTGGAATATGAATTATTCGTTCTGAACAAATTAAAGAGAAGTGCCTTATCTTCTTCATTTTCCAATTTCAAAAGTTTTCATTAGAAACTCACGAAGAACTTTAGTTTCAAAAATGTCACTTTTTTGGCGTTATCAATTTTGGTTCCCATATAGATAACATACAGTGCCTGCAAAGTTTAGTTATACTACAAAAAAGAACCGCGTATGTGAAATGTACCCTTAAATCAAATTTAAAAAGAAATCTTTGGGTAGTAACAATGTCATGATGCCGTTGTGCTAATCCACGCTAACAAAAACGTGTACTGAGGTTCCAATTTTGGCTCTAAAACTCATCATAATTGCTCATATGAAAAATAATGTTCATTTTTTTCCTGTTGTAAAAGTACGCACGTACGCAAATGTGTAATTCATTTTTTGAAAAACAACAAATGCGCGTTTTATTTCAATTTTTTTAAAAATTAAAATTTATAATTGGAATATAAAGTGCATAAGGAACACAATAAAAAAAAATCATCGAGTAATTTATACCTTTTTTTAACGGGTTTAAGCATAAATCAAAGCGAGTATTTAAGGCCGAACATGTTCACCTCGTGTAACTCGCGCCTGGCGAACGCGAATGCATGTTTTACAACGCGCTTGTCATTTACGAACGTTGAAGATTTTCGAATTTGTAACTCGCGATTACAACCTTATTTTGAGTCCATTCTTTTTGAAATTTTTATCATTTTTATTGTTGTTATTTTCAACGCGTTGATTAAAAAAAATTTTTCAAAAATTAAAAAGAAGAAAAAATACAGAAATTTTGGTTTTTCTTCACCCCTCCCCCAAATATGGTCGAAAATCGTTAAAAATCTACACGAATACTTGGGTAACTACAACGCAAAGAATGTCTGGCTTATTTTTGAAAAAAAGTAAAATTTAACGATTTTTGGTTTTACAATCCTACTTTTGAGTCAAATTTGAGGTGTAAGGGTGCCCAAAAATGAAAAATGGTAAGAACATGAAAAAATCGATTCATACTCTAAAATCCATTTATTAAAAAAAAATGTAATTTTGAAATTTAGGAGAGCCCTATTCAAAATTTTGATCCTCCTCCCCCATTTTGGATTTGGGGGTTTGGATTATAGTTAAAAACCATCTACACGTTAATTCAGACGGGGTTTGGATTATAGTTAAAAACCATCTACACGTTAATTCAGACGGGAAACCAAAATTTCGTCAAAATCGAACCAGTAGTTGCGGAGGAGAAGCATAACAAAGAAAAAACCAAACTTTGCGGTTTCATATATATATATATATATATACTAGCAGCGCTTCGCGCTGCCAGCTGGGCCCCCATTGGTCGCTCGCTTCGCTCGCTCAGATCGTTTACTTTTTATTTCTCACTCGCTTCGCTCGCTCGATTCGTATCACCTCTTTTCACTTTTGAATAACAACCATTAATTCCATAAAATAACAGAACCGGCCAGGCATAAAGAATCATCAAAATTGTGGCTGTGCTATTTATTCTGAAAGAGAAATATTTTTTCTTCGTAATAAAGCTGTTTCCAGATGTTTTTTGGAATTACAGCGTATTTTAGTACCAACTAAAAAAAAGGTTGTTCTATATGCCCGAGTCTCCCCTAAATTTATAAATTGATTTTAACACAGATTTATAAGCTTTCTAAGCTGAAGTATTTCTTTTTTTCTATGGGGATGTACAAAAATGATGTGGGAAAAATTTGTTATCATCAATCATCATGTCATAAGTAATTTAACTTCTTTATAAGTAAAGTATTTGAATTAAATTTCAAAAAAATCTGTGGGTAGAAATGACAATCAACAATTGGCGTGTTATGAAAAAATCTGAAGTCATCAGCCGTTGTGCTAATACACGCTTGCAAAAACGTGCACTGAGATTCCAATTTTGGCTCTAAAACTCATCATAATTGCTTATGAAAAATATTGTTCATTTTTTTCCTGCTGTAAAAGTACGTATACAAATGTAATTCATTTTTTGAAAAACCATTCAAATGTGCGTTTTATTTTATTTTTTTAAATTAAAATTCATAATTGGATATAAAGTGTATGGAAATCATCAGGTAATTTATACCATTTTCAACGGGTTTGAGCATACGAACGCGAGTATTTAAGGCCGAACATGTTTACCTCGTGTAACTCGCTTCTGACGAATCGCGAATGCAACGAAAATGTACTCGCTATTACAGCCTTATTTTGGGTCCATTCTTTTGGGAATTTTTATTATACATTCTTATTATTGTTATTTTCAACGCCTTGATTAAAAAAAAAAAAAACAATTCAAAAATTGAAAGGAAGCAAAAATATAGAAATTTTGGTTTTTCTTTACCCCTCCCTCAAAAATGGTCGAAAAGCATTAAAAATCTACATGAATACTTGGGTAACTACAGCGTAAATAATGTCCAGCTTATTTTTGAAAAAAAGTAAAATTTAACGATTTTTGATTTTACAATGCCACTACTGAGTCAAATTTGAAGGGTAAGGGTGCTCCAAAAATGAAAAATGGTACGAACATGAAAAAATCGATTCATACTCTAAAATCCATTTATCAAAAAAAAAATGTAATTTTGAAATTTAGGAGAGTCCTATTCAAAATTTTGATCCTCCTCCACCCCAATTTGTGCTTGGGGTTTGAATTATAGTTAAAAACTATCTACACGTTGATTCGGACGGGAAACCACAATTTCGTCAAAATCGGATCAGTAGGTGCGGAGGAGATGCTAACATTTTGTAGAACGGGCGTATTTTTTTTTTTGTAGCTACTTTAAGAGGAACCCTCGATGAAAAAAATGTATACAAAAAAATTTCATTCAATATTTTTCGGCCCCGTTATACGTATTTTAAGAGTAGTGTCAATGAAACTGAAAAAAGCTGTGGGTAGTTGCGATGACAATCAACAACTGGCGTTTAAGAAAAAATTCCGAAGTCATCAGTCAAAAAACCGTTAAAATTTGACGACTGTTGTGCTAATACACGCGCTTATGCTCTGCAAAAACGTGCACGGAGATTCTAATTTTGCTCTAAAACTTATCATAATTACTTGTATGAAAAATAATATTCATTTTTTTTGACGTGTTGTAAAACTACATACGCGGATGTATTTTTTTTTTTTTTTTGTTCATTATTTCAAAAGTTGTCCGTTTTTTCAAAAACGTTTAAAATGCACGTTTTATTTCGACTTTTTTTAAAATTAAAATTCATAAAGGGAAAATAAGTTATATGGGGAACACCTTTGAAAGAAAAAAAAAAAAAATCGCGTACTCATACCCTTTCTAACGGGTTTGAACATGAAGTATATCCATCCACGCGAAATTCAAGGTCGAACACACCGAAAAAATCAACATTTTTCACTGAAAATATGAAAAATATCCAACGAATCGGTAATAGTTTTATTTGATGATGATAGTTTTTAAAGATGAATAATAGATGAAATTAATGCGATAATAAATCGATCCTTGTGTGTCAACCATTAAATCGCATCTGAGGAATTTCATGTTACGATTTGCAGATATTGGCAAAAAGCCGTTAAATTTTGTAAACAATTATTCACCCACGCGTAAGCGCGTGTGGTATTTTTTGGTATTTTCATTATTACTTTGGTTCATGCTGTCCGATTGCAATTATTCTTGAATTTAATATTTGTGTTGTGAAATTATGTGAGTAGCATTAAAAAAAATGTTTATATACCAATTATTAGAAAAGATGGGAAATTTTTCGTTAACGTCGAATAAAATTTTGTAGAACGGGCGAATTTTTTTTTTTTGTACCTACTTAAAGAGGAACCCTCGATGAAAAAAATGTATACAAAAAAAATTTCATTCCAATATTTTCCAGCCCCATTATACGTATTATAAGAGTAGCGTTTTCAAGCGTTGAAATTCGCCACGCTCAAGGTCAGACAGGTTTCGTTTCGTCTGGTCCCTACAGCCGAAGCAACGAACGCGTTGCGCGAACGCGACCAACATTCGCAAAAATATAAAATTCTCCACACATTCGCTTCAATTGCGGATCATTTACGGATCGATTTTTCGAATTTTTGAAATATCGTTCGTGTTGTGGATCCCAAGACGTAGAATTGAAAAAAATTAAAAACGGTCGAACGGAAGCGAAAATACGAAAATTTCGGTTTTCGCTCGGTCCCTCCCCCCATTTGGGGCTAAGAAGTTGAAAATGACCACGAATCATGGGACATCGCCTTACATGAGATGTTTAGGATAAATTCGAAAAAAATTTAATTTCGTCGATTTTGGTTTTTTTTTCGGAACTTTGGGCCCCGATTAAAGGGTGAAGGGTGCCTCGGGGCTCATCGGGAGTTATTACAAAAAATGAAGTACTCGCGCTGTAGAATAGGTTAGACGGAAAAAAGGAAAAAAATTTCGAGACGGGGGTCCGGAAATGAAATTTTGGGACCCCTCCCCCCACCTGGGGGCTAAACTCGAAACGACGATTTTAAAACCTATTCCGTAGCAATAGAAACTCGAATTCGAAATTTCAAAAAAATCCCTTGGACGGTTCTCCAGTTATAAGCGTACAAACATACAAACATGCAAACATACAAACAAACAATTTCTCACCTTTATAAATATAGATATACTAGCAGCGCTTCGCGCTGCCAGCTGGGGGCTCCGCCCCCAGACCCCCGTTGGTCGCTCGCTGCGCTCGCGCCCTTTCCCTCGCTTCGCTCGCTCCCATCGTTTACTTTTTTTATTTCTCACTCGCTTCGCTCGCTCGATTCGTATCACCTCTTTTCACTTTTGAATAACAACCATTAATTCCATAAAATAACAGAACCGGCCAGGCATAAAGAATCATTAAAATTGTGGCTGTACTATTTATTCTGAAAGAGAAATGTTTTTTCTTCGTAATAAAGCTGTTTCCAGATGTTTTTTGGAATTACAGCGTATTTTAGTACCAACTAAAAAAAAGGTTGTTCTATATGCTCGAGTCTCCCCTAAATTTATAAACTGATTTTAACACAGATTTATAAGCATTTCTAAGCTGTAGTATTTCTTTTTTTCTATGGGGATGTACAAAAATGATGTGGGAAAAATTTTTATTATAATCAATCATCATGTCATAAGTAATTTAACTTCTTTATAAGTAAAGTATTTGAATTAAATTTCAAAAAAATCTGTGGGTAGAAATGACAATCAACAATTGGCGTGTTATGAAAAAAAATCTGAAGTCATTAGCCGTTGTGCTAATACACGCTTGCAAAAACGTGCACTGAGATTCCAATTTTGGCTTTAAAACTAATCATAATTGCTTATGAAAAATATTGTTCATTTTTTTCCTGCTATAAAAGTACGTATACAAATGTAATTCATTTTTTGAAAAACCATTCAAATGTGCGTTTTATTTTATTTTTTTAAATTAAAATTCATAATTGGATATAAAGTGTATAGGAAATTATCAGGTAATTTATACCATTTTCAACGGGTTTGAGCATACGAACGCGAGTATTTAAGGCCGAACATGTTTACCTCGTGTAACTCGCTTCTGACGAATCGCGAATGCAACGAAAATGTACTCGCTATTACAGCCTTATTTTGGGTCCATTCTTTTGGGAATTTTTATTATACATTCTTATTATTGTTATTTTCAACGCCTTGATTAAAAAAAAAGAAAACAATTCAAAAATTGAAAGGAAGCAAAAATATAGAAATTTTGGTTTTTCTTTACCCCCTCCCTCAAAAATGGTCGAAAAGCATTATAAATCTACATGAATACTTGGGTAACTACAGCGTAAATAATGTCCAGCTTATTTTTGAAAAAAAGTAAAATTTAACGATAGTAGTATATGGGTCACTTGAGGACAATCCTGATTTTCGGCTCGGGTAATCGAGCTAAAAATTTTTTGTGTGTATAATGATTGTCCTCAAGTGATTGGGGATGGGAATATGTGAAAAAAAATTTGATTAAAAAAAAATTGTAAAAAAAAAAAATTAGAGTTTTGAAGAGGATTCGAACTCGCGACTACTGCGTGGAAGACCGGAAGTAAGTTCACTGTGCTACGGGA
This sequence comes from Phenacoccus solenopsis, assembly GCA_009761765.1. NCBI lineage: Eukaryota > Metazoa > Arthropoda > Insecta > Hemiptera > Pseudococcidae > Phenacoccus > Phenacoccus solenopsis. Next base: position 75,982 of record VFXL01000304.1, on the reverse strand, counting down.
ATCATGTATTACGTAATGCGTTAATGTTAGATGTTAACGGTATGGCGTCTGTCTAATAACTGGGCGTATACGTGTTGGTGGATGTGCTTTATATAGGCGTTAATGAGATAGGTATTTTTTTTTCCAAGTTATAATTTTTGGACTTTGAATTTTTTTTAGCTCTGAAAAGAGCTGTTTTATTTTATTGTTTTATTTCATTTTTTTTTGGACTTTGAATTTTTTTCATCTTACATCCTAAACATATAGGTAAGTACCTATGTAACGTAAGTATACAATTATATTTTTTCAAGAGTTTGAATTTTTTTAGCCCTGAAAAGGGCTGTTTTATTTTATTGCTTTATTTTAAATACTCTATGCTGTGTAGATATTAAGAAGTATAGCTTTATTGCTGGCTATACCTTCGTATTTAATTTTAAGATTTTCTTTAGAATTCCATTCCTCTATTTTTTTCTTGGTGTCAAAAAGTACATTGAATCTTTTTGGTAAATTGAACCTATAGTCGTTGGTAACGACTACAATTGTTGTACCGTACTTAGATTCATGTTGTGTGAAAGCTAGTACATTAAATTCCGAACCAACGGGAAAGTTGGTGAATTTCTCGAATGGTTGAAAATATTTCAGACTTCCGAGTTGGTTGAAGTTACTGAGTAATGCGTCCATCTCGTATGAGGTCTGAGCTTATACTGAAGATCCTTATGTACTACACCTATATTTATACTATTTCGAAGGGGGTTCGAAGAAAATGAAAGTGGTGGGGGTAATTGTGGACTTTGAAAAAAAAATCAAAAACATCAATGTACATTATGTGACTTAGGAAAAAATAAATCAATATTTGGACTTGGAAAAAAAATCGAAATATTAGTGTACATTGTGTGACTTTGAAAAAAATCAATATTCGGACTTTGAAAAAAAAACAATGTTGGACTTGAAAAAAATCTGTGTACGTAATAAACGAATTATTTCTTTTTGTCGAATTAGTCACATAGGTAAGGGAAAAAATGTAAACAAGAGCACGTGTAGTGAAACCGATGTAACGGTTATCGAGCTATGAAAAAATACAAGTCGCGAATTATAAGAATATTTTCTAAGTCTCAACGAATGAGCTGTAAACATTGAAGTGTGAGCCGCATCTGTTGTGATAGGTAAGGGAAAAGATGTAAACAACAGCGCATGTAGTGAAACCGATGTAACAGTTATCGAGCTATGAAAAAATACAAGTCGCGAATTAGAAGAATATTTTCTAAGTTTCAACGAATGAGATGTAAACATTGAAGTGTGAACGGAATCTGTTGTGATAGGTAAGGGAGAAAATGTAAACACAGGCACGTGTAATGATACCGATATAACGGTCAACGCAAATTATTAGAATATTTTCTAAGTCCGAACGTTCGTGTGATATGTTTATCAACAAAAATGTAAACAATGAAGTAACGTACAGGCGAGGTTCGCAGTACATAACGGTTCCAGGAATTATAACACGCGCTCGCTCGCGAATTCATATGCATATTCTCTCGTCTAATTATGTCGCCAAATTAGGCCACGCCTCTTTGCTAAAAAATTATAAATAGAGGTGCAGTAGCTGGGTTCTTAGATGCGATCTACTATGTCTACTGGCGACACCTCCGGTATTAAGACAGCGATAATGCGTACGATTACGAGTACGAATACGAATATTGAAAACAGCTCTTTTCAGAGCTACAATGTTAGGGAATTAAAAGCAATGGCCAAGGCGCGTGGAATTAAATACTATTATAAATTAAAAAAAATAGATTTAATGTTAGCCTTAAATTTAATTCCTATTAATACTAGTAATAATGATAATTATAAATTAAATTCTATTTTTCCTTTCAAAGTAGGTATATTTTCAAAGTCTAAAAAATTAACGCAATGGCAGAAACCAGGACTAGGTAAGTATATTAATGATTTACAGCAACAAATCCACGAAGAAGAAGAAGAAGAAACAGAAGAAGAAGAATTACCATATTTCAACGAAGATTGGGTACGCGATGAAGACATCAAGAAGGAGGAGGAGGAAAAAGAAGAAGTTCGAGAATTACCAAAATACAGATGGAAATTCTACCCACCTGAACCGGCGAATCCATTACCTACTTACGAAGAATTATGTGAAGATTTAGGAATTGAACCTGAGGTAAGTGAAATGAAAGTAAATGAACCAGTTTTAAATGAAAATTTTGTTACAGATTTCCAGCCACCGAAGCCAGAAAATCCATTACCTACCTACACGGAGTTATGTGCCGATTTGGGAATTGTTCCAGAATTTATTCCTCCGAAACCAGTCAACGACTTACCGTCATATGAAGAATTGTGCCGTGATTTAGATATCGTACCAGAAAAAGAAGAAGAAGAAGAAGAACAAAGGAAACCAGATATTCTCGCGCAGCTAGTAAGCGATTTAGACTTGAATAATTTTAATTGTGAAGATAATAATATAAATGTTGATTTTGAAACTGAATTTAATTTTAATGATAATGTAAATGTTGATTTTGAAACTGAATTTAATTTTAATGATAATGTAAATGTTGATTTTGAAATTGAACCTAACTTTAATGATACGCGTGAAGAAGTTCTACCTGAACTTCAACGTCTCGCACGCGAATTAAATATTAATCGTGATGACTTGTTAGATATTTTAAATAACGATATTTATAAGGATGATAATTTAAGTCGCGAAGAAATTAACGAAATCGCGGACAATTTATTCAATGATTTAAGTATAAGCCCTAGTTGCGAAGAATTATTCAATATAATTTCTAACGATATTTTTAAGGATCTTAATTTAAGTGATGGGGAAGTTGATAATAAAGTAAATAATATAATTAATGATAATGAATTGAGTAAATTCTTAATACGTAAGCGAACCCAGCCTTTACCTCTGGATACCTACGTCAAGAAGCCTAACAGGGAATTTTTACCACCCCCGCCCCCGCCCCTCCTCCACCTATGATAAGTATTTTAGACCCGGGTTATATAGACTGTGGTACCACAGAAACTATAATGTGTCCTTTTCTAGAAGAATTATTTTTAAGTCGTGGTATTAATGTAAGAGAAAGTCGTAATTTAGAAATAAGTCCAGCCGTGAACACATATGATATATTAAGTCGCGATTTAGAGTTAAGCGATGATGAAGATGAAATACCATCATCTACCATCCCTAGTAGTAGTAGAATTAAATTAGTTGATTATTCAGACTCCGAATCTGACTCAGACTCCGAATCTGACTCGGACTCGGACTCTGAGTCAGAGAGTTCGGATGATGATGATGATGACAATAATGATAATGTCGAAAATAATAATAATAATAATAATAGTGATAATTCGGGTTTTGACTCTTCGGATTCGTCAGATTCAGACTCTGAATCAGAATCTGACTTAGATTTAAGTTCGAATAATAATAATAATAATGGTAATGTAGATAATTTATATATTGGTGGGGGTGTATTTAATTTCGATGATGATTATTTCGAATTACCGCGTGAACGTTTAAACTTGACTAAATATGTAAATATTCGCGAAATAGGTTCTCGTCACTTAGTCAAGTTTACAACGCGTCATCACGATTTTAAAATAACTTTGAAAAAGAATCATCCGCCTGTAAACGATCGCGAAGATTTAATTACTAAAGCGCTGAATGAAATGTTAGACTTCGCGAAAAAACGTACGCAATTTAAAGAAAATGATAGATTAAATCTTATTGTAAGCAATCCGAAATTTTTCTATCCTATTTCAACCGGGTTTGAATGTGATAATCATGTTCAAAAGATTAAGGATAAAATGTTACAAATTTTAACTTCGGACGAAAGTGTGAATTTATTCGAATGCACTTTCCATATTCAAACGGTGAATATGCCTCGCGGTGAAGGTCGCGCTAAAATCGTGAATTTAACTGAAGACACGCGTACGAAGCAATGTATCGTGAAAATAAATAACAAAGATAACTTATGTGGCTCGCGCGCTGTAATTGTAGGTTTAACCTATCATACAAATGTAATACTCGGACGTAATTTAACTGAAAATGAAATTACCTATATTCGGAAAGGAAGGAAATTACAACAAGAGCTCGCTGAAGAGTTATGTCGAAGGTTGGGATCTTATACTCGCGACGGTTTCACATTAGAAGATTTTAAAAATGTGAAAATTTTAGATATCCAAATAAATATCGTAAACGCGGAAAATTTTAATTCCCTTCTTTATCGCGGTGATGAGAAGGCGGTTAAAATTTATTTGTACAAACAAGGTAATCATTTCGATACGATTACCAAGATGAATACGTTTTTCGGTTCCGTATATTTTTGTGACAAATGTTTTACGCCATATCAAAATAAAAATGGCCATACATGTAAAGTTATCAAAGAATCGTGTATGTTATGCACCGGTGAAATGCATAACGAAGATATAATTAAGCGTGTATATTGTGCAGCGTGTAATAGGTATTGCTTGAACGCTGCCTGTTTACAGTTACACGCTTCAACTATATGTCCGCGTTTTTACAAATGTAAAATATGTAATAAAGTAATTCAACGCGATGACACACATCAGTGTGGTTACGAAAAATGTAAAAATTGTAAAAAGGTTGTAAAAATAAGTGACCATAAATGTTATATGTTGAAACGTGGGGGTAAAGGTGGTAGGTGTAAATGGATGTGTAAAAAATGTAATTCCTCCTCTAATTACGAGAATAAAAAATGTACATATTCGGAAAAATATATCTTCTTTGATTATGAGGCCCAACAAGAGACCGGTGTACATATTCCCAACTTAGTGGTAGCTCATGATTTTCAAGGTCGGGTTTATCGTTTCGATTCTAACGACGAATTCTGCGCGTGGCTAATAAACGACTCGCATAAAAATTATACAGCCATTGCTCACTATGCTCGGGGTTACGATAGTCATTTTATTATGAAGTATTGTGTCGAAAACACAATTAAACCTCACACTATCTATAATGGAGGTAAATTAATGCTTTTGGAAATTTCTAATCTCCGGTTAAAAATTATAGATAGTCATAATTTCGTTCAATCTCCTCTTTCGGCTTTCCCTAAAACTTTCGGACTTGATGAATTGAAAAAAGGATATTTCCCCCACTTATTCAACACTAAAGAAAATGAAAATTATGTCGGCCCAATTCCTGATAAGAAATTCTACTGTTTTGACCGTTTCAAGGCGCCTGAAAGGACAAAATTTGTAGAATGGCATAATCAGAAAGTGGCTGAAAATTATGTCTTTGATTTGAAAAAAGAACTTTTCGAATATTGTAATTCCGATGTTTGATATCTTGAGACGTGGGTGTTTGAAATTGAGGGAGGATTTCTTAGAAATTGCCAACATTGACCCCTTCCAATATTTGACTATCCCGAGCGTATGCATGGCTATATACCGGTCTAAATATTTAAAACCTAATACGATCGCGGTATTAAATTCCGAAATTAAAGATCAGTACTCTAAATCGTCTATTACATGGCTAAATTCCTTCGAAAATCGCGTTAATATTAAACATGCTCTTAATGGAGGGGAAGTTGAAATTCTTGGGGCTAAAGTGGATGGTTATGATGGTAAACGAAAACCGTATACCAGTTCACGGTTGTTTTTGGCATGGGTGTCCTAAATGCTATGATGAAAATACTGTAAATAATGTAAATAAATATAATATGGGTGATTTGTACCAAAAAACTCTCGATCGTACAAATCAATTGGTTAAAGCGGGCTATAGTGTAACTGAAGTCTGGGAATGCCAATGGGCCAAGTCAAAAATGTGTAGGGAATCTAAGGAAAAACCAAGTCCAGCTGAACGACCCTCTAAATCCTCGCGACGCGTTCTTCGGTGGCCGTACCGAAGCATTTAAATTAAAACGTACGTGCGATGGTGTAAATAGTAAAATTAAATACATCGACGTATGTTCCCTATACCCCACGGTCATGAATTACGATAATTATCCCATCGGTCATCCCACTAAAATTATAAGTCCCGATTCGTACGATGACCAATGGTTCGGAATTATAAAATGTAAAGTTTTGGCTCCGCGTAACTTGTACATACCCCTCCTACCAGCTAAAGTAAAAATAAATAAAAATGAAAAATTACTATTTCCCTTATGTCTAAAATGCGCGATCAATAGTCAACCAGTTTGTACACATAGCGATTCCGAACGTGAATTCGTAGGTACCTGGTCGACTGTTGAAGTTAATAAAGCAATCGAAATTGGGTATAAAATTTGTGAAATTTACGAAGTTTGGCACTTTGAAAAATCTACAAAATTATGGCAGGGTTACATAAAAGACTTTATGAAAATTAAATTGGAAACAAGTCCCCACTCGTTCGCTTCAAATGATGAATATGCTCGCGATGTAAAACAAAAATGGGTATCGATCTAAATATAAACCAGATAGTTGGAAATCCGGGTAAACGTGCGGTATCTAAATTGTGTTTGAACTCGTTATGGGGAAAATTCGGCCAAAGACAAAATATGGGTGAAACTAAATACATTACCGACCCTTGTGAATATTATAAAATTTTACTCGATGATACCCTAACTGATTTAAATATATTTTACATAAACGATAACATGGTCCAAGTAAATTATAAAATGAAAGATGAATTTTTGGAAAATAACTTTAATACTAACATATTTGTGGCTGTGTACACTACTGCTAACGCTCGTCTTCGGCTTTACGAGTTGTTATCTAAATTAAATAAGTCTGTACTGTATTGTGATACCGATTCCATCATTTACATAGATGATGGTACAAATACAGTACCTACTGGGGACTGTCTTGGAGAATGGACCGATGAGTTGGGTGGAGGGTACATCACAAAATTCCTAAGTACCGGTCCAAAGTCTTACTATTATAAAACAATCGATGGGAAGGAAGCCACTAAAGTTAAAGGGTTTACTTTGCATTATAAAAACGCGATGAAAATTAACGGTGACGTCATGGAAAAATTGATAAATGGGGAAATTGAAAATGTAGTCACCAACGATACTAATATTGTTCGCGATGCTAAAACTAAACAATTATTAACTGTCCCTCAAACTAAAACCTACTCTTTCGATTTCGATAAACGAATAATAGGACAAAATTTCGATACCTACCCATATGGCTATTAAAAATGTATAAATACCCCAGACTTCAAAAAAAAAAATAATTATTTAAAAATGGAAAAATTGAAAACTGGTATATCTGTAATTAATTTCGATAATTCAACTTGTAAACGAAAACGTCATGTTGATATGTTTCCAGATATACTACGTTGTGGTATCTTTGGACCAAGCGGTTCTGGAAAATCAAATATTTTATTAACTATTTTGGTACATGTGAAACCGTTTCATAATTTATACCTATGTTCGAAAACCAGTTATCAAGAAAAATATGAAACTTTACACGAACTTGTTTATTCATATAACGCAGGACATAGAAGAAAAAAAATTAAAATTCACAATGTGCAAGTTGAACATTTACCTGAACCGGAGGCTATACCGCGAGGTTCAATTGTTATTTTTGACGATGTACTAACTGAAAAACAGGATAAAATTGCAAATTTTTTTCTACGTGGTAGACATCGCGATATTTCATGTTTTTATTTAAGTCAAGCGTATACTAAGATTCCTAAAAAAACTGGTATACGTGAAAATTTCAATTATCTAATACTTTTTCGGCAAGACATTGTTAATTTGCGACAAATTTTCACTGAATACGTGACTGATGTGACCAACGTTTGAAAAATTTAAAAATATGTGTACAGAGTGTTGGCGCGAACCATATGGGTTTTTAGTAATAGACGTTGAAAATGAAAATTGTAAATATAAAAAACAATTCGAATTTTGTATAAATACGTGAGATGTACGCGATCACCTTCAGTCATGATGCAACTACCTGAAGTGCAAAACATTATAGCTACCGCTCAGTTGGGTTGTGTTTTAGACTTGCATGATATAGCTGCTCGAGGAATTAATGTTGAGTACAATCCTCGAATTTTTAACGGTCTTACTATGAGACTTAAAAATCCAAAGTGTAGTATCAACATATTCACATCGGGCAGTATTGTGTGTTTAGGAACAAAAACCGAAGAGATGGCTAAGAAAGGCACACGAAGATGTGCTCGTATAATTCAGAAGTTAGGGTTTCCAGTAAACTTTCAAAATTTTCAAATCGTTCACTATGTGGGTAGTGGTAATTTAAATCAAAGACCAAACTTTTATACATTTTTTGAAGAAAATAAAAAAAACTCCGAATTCACACCAGAAGTATTTCCTGGTCTAATCTATCGCGAGAATAATACTACGGTAGTGGTATTCAAAAGTGGTAAGTATATAATTACAAAATCCCGTACCCGAACTGAAATGTATAATGCTTTTGAAAATTTTGAAAAAAAAATTAAAAATCACTATTTACCATCACACTCCTAGTGGCCGTTATAACAAGTTACTGGATGTCAACTGGTTGCGTCAACAAACCTACGACGCTACAAGTGGTCATTATAACAAGTCACGTTCAACGTGACGTAAACGTTTTGTTAACTAATCACACTTGAGAAATATTAGCTTTGTAAATTTTTTCAATTTTTATTCTTGTAAAAATGAAACTTAATTAAAAATTCGTATTCTCTAATAAATGGAATGGTACACATGTTAAAACTTGAAAATTGTTTTTAAATTATAATTTTGGCCAAAAGGGAAAATAGTATTTTTGTTATGCACAAATAAGGAACAACGAAAATGTAATATGCAAATAATATTGTATTATTATTTTATTATTTTTTATTGGGTTATTGTGTTATCTATGTACATGTGAAGTTTTCATGATAATTCCTATGATCCTTCAGGATAATTTTGTTGCATGATTTTCGATTCAGATCTGTAAAAGGCGTGAAGGGAGGAAGGAGGGAGGGGTTTGTGATTATGAGTCATCTGAACTTACCATTCAAATTATGAAATTAAGTCAACACGTTGAAATTATTTATATATTTGTAAAGCACTTAGCAAATAACAGAAATACGAAATATGGAGATTTGAAATTATTTCAAAGTTTTTTCACGAGACTTGAGACTTTGACGGTATTTAGCGAGCGCAGTGAATAATCTGTAGGGAAGTCACGCCGCTGTATAATTTATACACATTTTTTCGAAGACGAAAAAAGAAAGCAAATGCTCCGTCGTAAAAATCGTTCAGTTCACGTGGTGCTACTTGGCTATTCATAATAAATGGTGGTACGGTCGTAACACTTTCAATGCTAAGGTATAAAATCTTAAGTTTTATTTAAATAGCGTGTCAAGCCATATGGTTTGACAACGAAACTTCTAGAAAATTAGAGTCAAGCCATAAGGCTTGACACCTTTATCATAATTTTGATAATTTTCATTTCGACTAGCGCTCTATATGAACTTGAAAAATTCGTAACGTAACATTGGAACTTGACTACCTGTTAGTCACAGATTGATAAATTCCATTTTTATTGGAGAGCGTCAAGTCTATGGCTTGAAACCTTAATATTAAGGTTAAACTCAATTTTTTGAGCAAATCGTCATAATTTATCATTTCATAGGATTTTAGAAAGTCAATTATACAGTGACGCTGAAAAAAAAATTCATCACCGAGTAATATTTTCTGAATATTAGGTATTCAAATTTATTCTTCAACTACTGTCAATAGCACTAAAAGTGTTTTAATAATGAAAAAATAAGTTTTTATTACCATAGAAATAATAAAGTCAATGATATCGCGTAAAATTTATTTTACAATTTTATAACAAAAAAAATTAAAAATTAATTCTGACGATGTATTATAATTCGACATTGTATCGGCCGTTGTACTGGCGAAATTACGCCAGATGTAAATGGCAGGCGCCGTCTTACTTGATTATTCCCTCTTATTCTTGGGCTGTAAAAAAAAAAAAAAAAAGGAAAAAATTATATATTGTTACCTATATTAATTTACGTAGATTATTTATAATTAACTTACGTTTCCTCGGCCTCCCATAATAGGCGTCGTCGCCTATAATTTACCACCAGCATCTGTTCTTCTATTGTTAAATGGTCTGTCTGTAATAAAAAATACAGTAGATATATTTATATGTAATTTATATATATATATATCTTAATTTTAATACCTTATAATATTGTAAATATCGTCAGTGGTATAGTCTGGGTGTATTTTAACGTATAGCGCCGCACATTTTGTGCAGCTCCGAAATTTCCTTAATATGCACCTTGACTACCACTGCCGATTTTTTATAATATAAGTTATTAAAATTAACGATATAAAAAATCATCAGTGGTATAGTCTGGGTGTATTTTAACGTATAACGCCGCACATTTTGTGCAGCTCCGAAATTTCCTTAATATACACCTTGACTGCCACTGACGATTTTTACATTGGAAAAAAAAAACTGGTACTTACATTTGCATGTTGACAAGTTGGCTTCAGTAAAAAAATTAAAATTACAGCGATGAAAACTGTACAAAATATGTAGAACCACATATTAGCGAATTTAAATCAAATGTAACAATTAACCAGTAACGTCTATCGCCTTTTGATTATAATTTGGCGTCTACCGCGTGTTTGTTTCTTTGTTTGCAATTTTTTCCCACACTACCACAAATACAGTGAATTTTATGCAAGATGCAATTTGCACGATTTTAGACAACATTAATTGATTGATTATTTTATCAATTAATGGAATTAATGGAAAAAATACCTATCTTTCAATTTTTCATTTTTTATTTTTTATTCAAAGACTGAAAAAGTATAAATAGGCAGCAGTATACGCGTAAAAACTAATTTAAAAATGGATAATATAATTGAAAGCTTTGAATATTACGATTATAAACCACCCATATCTGAAAATATCAATCAGTCTGGCGTAGAATTCCCAATAATCGCATATAATGAAGACATTGTTACTCAACCTCATAGGAGTTTGTTGGTAATAAATGGTTCATTAAGTGTGATTAAGGTTACGGCTGCTGGTGAGCAATCAAGTCGTACTCAAGTGACACTTATTGACACCGAAAAAATTAATTTTGTGAATAATGGGATTTTAAATATTTTCGATCGTATTGATTACTTTATTGGAGATAATAAAATCGATAGTATTCGAAAACCTGGTGTAGCTACGACAATGAAGGGTTTAGTTTCCTTTAAACCTAACAAAACTAATAATCTTGCTGGTTGGAATATGTATGAAAATAGTACAAGTTTAATAAACAATAAAGGATTTTTTTCTATTGTAATTCCATTTTCAATGATTATGGGATTTTTTGAAGATTATAAAAAATTTCTATATCGTATACCACAAAAATTAATATTTTATCGAAGTACAGCAGCACTTAATGATTGTTTTCAATCTGTTGAGAATAATTATGAGGTAAGTTTGAAACTTCAAGAAATTATTTGGCGTATTCCACAAGTAAAATTTTCAATTGCTTATGAAACTCAAGTCAGAAAAGAAATTTTGAAAAGTACAAACTACGAACTGTTTTTCAGACATTGGCTGTATCAAAACATTTCACCACCTCGAGGTGCTACTGAATTTACGTGGGATGTACCGGTTTCATATTCGAAAACAAAATATATTTTATTAGGTTTTCAAAAAGATAGGTTCGATAAACTGGCTATTGATAATTCCAAGTTCGATTTTCTTGATTTGGAAAATGTTCAAGTTTTACTCAATAATAATATTTATTACCCTAGAGAAAGATTAAATTTAAAAATTTCTGAAAATAAATGTGGTAATTTGTATGAAATGTTTAAATCTTTCAAACAATCTTATTACGAGTCTAGTGATGAAAGTGAACCTATGGTAGACTACAATTCATTTTTGAAATCGTATCCTATCGTAGTAATTGATTGCTCTCATCAACCTAGTGTGATTAAAGAGTCATTGATAAATATAAAAATTATGTTTAATTGGCGTACACCTATTCCGGACAACACGACGATACATTGCTTAATGATTATGGATCATAAAGCTGTGTACAACCCGTTGAATAATAGAGTGCTACACTAAAAAAAGTATAAATAGGTTGGGTGACTAGCTACCTATAAGTTGCAAAAATGACTGTTGTTGTCGACATTCAAGGGTTTAAAACTCTACAGAACGAATTCATTGTAAAAGAATTTGCTATTGTCAGACTCGATGGTCAAGACAGCGACTGTAATTTTTTTGTGAAACCTCCTCAACCATTTTGTACTCTACCATCAAAAATGAAAAAACGAGTTCAGTACCTAACAAACAATATTCACGGTCTACCATGGGATTACGGTGATGTACCTTATAACGAAGTTTTTGATTTTTTTGATAAAATACTGTTACGTGAAAAAGTGATGGTGATTTACGTTAAGGGTAGTGAACGTACCGAATATATAAAAAATCTAACAGATTATAAACATATAGTATTGGACTTGGATAATGAAGGGTGTACCTCTGAATATTACATTGAAGAACCTTGTAAAAATCATAAAGTAAATCATGGACGATGTGCTATGAACAAAGCTCGCTGTTACAAACAGTGGTTATTAGAAAAAAAGTATAAATAAGTTTAAAAAAAAAAAAACTTGAAAAAAATGTCTTTTCAAATTTCAGTAAACGATACAAAGTCCGAAATAAATTTAGAGTATAATGAAGGTATAAAATTAAATAAACCTTATGAAATGTGCTTGAAGAGTTTTGTTACATACAATAATATACCTAATATAACGGAAAAAAATAACACAATAATTTTTATCGATGTTAAATTAACAGAAGTAAATGGTAAAATGGTGGTTGTCGAAGGTTCTGTACCTACCCAACATATAATCAATCTACCTACCGGTACATACGAGTTGAATGAAATTTTTAAATTAATTACCGAACATCCAAAAATTAAAAACAGTAATACAGTAATGCGTTTGAATAGAAATACTTTCACAGTTGAAATTGAAAGTAAGTGGTACATTGATTTCACCAGTCCCAATTCAATAGGTCAAACGCTTGGTTTTAGTTCAAATGTTTTTCCACCGAATGAGAAAAATATTTCAGATTTACCAGTTCAACTTTTCACAATTAACACTATAAAAATTAAATGTAATCTCATCAAGTGTAATATTGATAATTTAAAAAGAAACGATAATACTTTATACGAATTTCCATTAAAATGTGAGAGTGGTGAAAAAATTATTGAAAGACCTATTTCACTGTGCTACTATCCTATCAACAATGATCAAATATATCAGTTGCATTTACGGGTTGTAGATCAAGATGATAATTTGATAAGTTTTCGGGGTGAAAAAATCACGATTACTTTAGGTTTCCAACCATGCGCATAAATAACTGGTAGGTAGATAGGTAAGGTAAAAAAAAAAAATGATTTATACATCTTATTATCCTCTTGATGAGTACGAAGAGAAAAAGCTTTACATAGGTTTAGATTGTGAAAATAACTTTGAACCAACAATCCATATTTGCGCGAATACACGTGTAGGTGTGAAAATATCACACAACTTGATGAAATTACTAGTTGATTCAAATGTAAATTTTGATACTCTTCAGACTTTTATGATTGAAAATATTAAAATCACAATTACTGGTTACTGTTATCAAACATATATGGTTTTAGAAAAAAACTCATCTTTAGTAATGTTGTCAAAACGCCAATGGAATAATTTTTTAAGGTTACAAGACCGTATTGTAGGTAATTTGAATATGTTACAACAGTCTAACGAGTTTAAAAGTATAAATAAGGGAGAGTGTGAAATTTGTCACTCAAAATGGATAAATTAGTTCGTGAATACTTGAACAGTGGAAAAGCTTTACAAGAAACATACGAAGATATAAAGTTTGGAAAAATAATTCGACACTCTGATAGAGTTGAACGCTATCAACCTATCACAGATTCTCTACAAAACTTAGCATTGCCTAAAACTTCGCAAAGTAGTATAGGTACTGTAACGCAACCTGAAACACCTAGGCTAATAAGAGGTCATTCAGATTTCGCACAATCAAAACCTGATACTGTTTTTGGAATTCGTAAGAATGATGAAGGAATGTGGATAGGTAACCAACCACTTGAAATAAAAAATTCCAAATTGAGATTCAAAAATGATGGTACTACATATAATCTTACTCCAGGTTTAACGCAATTATTAGTTTACGATAATCCCAGCAACTATACTGAATCAGATTTGAAAATGTATAGAGATATTGTTTTACGTTCAAATGTATACAAACGTAACAACGATCCAAAAAGTAGGTATTATAAGAGTAGTAAAGGATACAAGTATACTAATATAATCAAACCTATAATTGATAGTTTGGAATCTGATGATGATGATGATGATGTTTTCTCAACACCTAAAAAAGGTGGTGGTTTAAAAAAAATAAGTATTAATAGGCCAGTAGAATATGTGTATTGGAATACTGTAGAGGAATTACTCGACAGGTTGTGCATTTTGTACGGCGAACTGAAATCTGGTAATACTAATCCTATATTAAGAAACGAAATTGTAAATATAATTCAAGAATTTAAAGAAATATAAAGATGGATTATCGAGAAACTAGAAAACAAGCGATTATGCGTTTAATCCCGAAACCTATCAGCGGTGTTACTAGTAAAACGGGTAAAGGGTTGTTGAACGCTACGATAAATAATTTACCATTCGAATTACATTATCCTGGTTACCAGTACCTAGGTCCGGGTACACGTTTAGCCAAGAGATTAGAAAAAGGTATAAAACCTAAAAATAAACTCGATGAATTGGCTATGCAGCATGATATTGCTTACTCCAAATCTAAGGACCTAAAAGATCGTCACGAAGCTGATTACGCTTTACAAGAAGGCGCCTGGAATCGTGTACTCGCTAAAGACGCTGGATTTGGAGAAAAAACTGCAGCATGGTTAACAACCAATGCGATGAAACTTAAACGAAAACTCGGCGCAGGCTTACTGCATAAACATCCTGTTTCATTGGACGAGGAACAGCAGGTTAAACTCGCTAATGCCATACAAAAAAATAAATCCGTCACCTTGGCATTAAGCGTACACCGTACTAAAGATTCGGTGATAAATGAGACCTACCTACCGTTGACGAGAAATCAAATTAAAAATCTCAAACAAGGTAAACGACGAATACGTCTATCAGTAGCTCAATTGAAAAAGATCAAGTCAGGAGGTTACCTACCTCTTTTGTTAGCAGCGGCTCCAGCTGTGGCGGCTGTAGCTTCGAGTCTTTTCAACGCCTACAATAATAAGCGAAATAACGATAAACTCCTCGAAGAAAGTAAGCGACATAATAAAGCTCTAGAAGAGTTACAAGTTAAACGTGGTAATGGCGTATACATTAACAAAAAGAAAGGTGACGGTATATATGTGAATAAAAAACCAAATACTGGTAAAGGTATAAAGGTGAATAAAAAACCAAGCGCTACTGGTAAAAAACCCAAACAAGGTAATGGTGTGTATATCAATAAGAAAGCACCCGTTGGAAATGGTCTGTTGACGGAATTGTTAAAAAAAAAAAAGACACTCCGCTAAATAACCTGCAGTTAGCAAGGTACGCCGCGAAATTAGAAATTCCCTATTTTAGAGGAGTCTTTATGCGCGATAAATTACCGTCACGCGTTGCAAAGAATGAGTCAGGTATTGTAAACTTAGACTCATACAAAGGTATAGGTACACATTGGGTTGCCTATTTTAAATGCGGCAGTAACGTAGACTATTACGACTCGTTTGGTGTTCCACCTCCTACTGAACTGTTGAAGTACTTTGGCTCTAAATGTCTCATTATGTATAATTATGAACAAGAGCAAAAATTAAGCCAAGTAATTTGCGGTCACCTATGTTTGAAATTCTTATATGATATTAATAAAACGTACGTACATTAAAATAAAAAATAAAATCCATGGATTTGGCACGTGAATTACATAGGCCAGTAATCAAGAAATTTCAAACTCGTAAAATAATGACGAAAGGTTTAGATCACATTTGGGAAGCTGATTTGTTAATAATGCGCGCTTACTCTAGACAAAATAAAGGCTTCAAATACATATTAAATGTGATAGACTGCTTCAGTAGGTATGCTTGGAGTATACCAATAAAAGATAAAACTGGTAAACAGGTGACTGAGGCTTTTGCTGAAATATTAAAGTCTTCAGGTCGAAAACCTGAACTGCTACACGCTGATAGAGGTAAAGAATTCGTCAACTCTACATTTTTAGAGTTTTTAAAAAAACAGAAAATTAAAATGTATCATACATTTTCTACTGTGAAAGCAGCAATGGTAGAGCGTTTTAATCGTACACTTAATGAAAAATTAAAATTACATTTCGAAGTGAATAAAAACCACAATTGGTTAACACTTCTACCTACACTTTTACAACAGTACAACGAACAAGACCATCATCGTAGTATAGGTACAACACCTTCACAGGTCAGTAGAAAAAATGAAAAAGAAATCTACGACCGTCTATATTCGGTAAAAAATTTCAAAGTCCCAAAACCTACATTCAAAGTAGGTGATCGCGTACGAATAATCACAAAAAACGCCACATTCAGCAATAAGTACGAACGAAAATGGTCGACTGAAATTTTCACTATTACTAAGGTTCATTACACAGTACCTATCACCTATACCATTAAAGGTTTAAATGATGCCGAAAATATTGATGGTAAATTTTATAAAAACGAATTACAAAAAACTAAGTTTTAACTATAAATAAAAATAGTATAATGTATTATTAAAAAAGAAAAATACAATGTGTCGTTGGCGATTATGGATTTTCGCGCGTTCCAATAAAGATCCACTCTACTGTTGTAGTAATAAGTGTTGCGTTATACGCGAGTGTAGGAAATGTCATCAAACGTATAGATGCAAAAACTATAAAAGGACGCGTAGTAGCCTTGATGCGCCAGTTGCATTCTGAACGCAAACCAATCAACATGCCTGCTTACTGTTGTAATAAACACTGTATGCCTCTAACCCATCGTGACGTAGTTGACGGAATGGCTTGTGTGAAATGCAAAGCTTATGGCATGTGCTGGTGTAGGTGTAAAACTTATATGGCAAATCGTGTAGAATATTATAATCCAGATCCTGATAATTTCTGTTGCATTGAACAGTGTTATCGTATACAAGAAAATGAAGATAAAACTAAATGCAAAACCTTCATGAAAGAAGTTCGATGTCTTGAAAATAATTTAAGATATCCAAGACAACCTCCTCTTGATCCGAAATTTTGTTGCTTCAAACGTTGTTTCCGTTTAAACGAAGATGAAGTTGACGGTCTGGCCTGTAAGAAATGCAAGTCTTTCGGTCAGTGTCATTGTAGGTGTGAAACCTACATGAAACAACTAAATTGTATAAACGATGAAAACTTCACTTACCGTGGAAATGGGGTTGACTGTTGTTACAAAAAATGTTTCCGTATTGGCAATGTACAAGTCGATGGCATTGCATGTGATAAATGCCAAGCATCTGGTGTTTGTCATTGCAAATGCGAAACATACATGGCTTGGTACCAACGAAAAAAATCACTTTTCGGTAAAATACACAGAACTTTAAATCTATATAAACGATTCAACGGCAGCCCATAAGTTAGTTCACTTTCGGACTTCATATAGTAAACATCAAAATGGC
Organism: Phenacoccus solenopsis; assembly: GCA_009761765.1. NCBI lineage: Eukaryota > Metazoa > Arthropoda > Insecta > Hemiptera > Pseudococcidae > Phenacoccus > Phenacoccus solenopsis. Next base: position 58,358 of record VFXL01000304.1, on the reverse strand, counting down.
TGATGTTAACAATATGTTCATCCACTTGACAGATTTCACTGTACGCGAGTTAAAAGTTATGGCTAGATATTTAAAAATTAAGTATTATTATAATATGAAAAAATTAGAATTAATTTTAGCTATTACCAATACTTTAACCATAGGGCCCAAAAAAATTGAAAAATCTAGTATTAAGCATAATAGTTATAAGTTATACGATATTTTTCCATTTAAAGTTAGTTTATTTGATAATTGTATTAAGAGAAGAAAAAAACATAATTGGTATAACCCAACAGAGGACTTTGAAATAAACAGTCTTATTGAAAAGTTTGAAAAATTAAACTTGAAAGATTCTCAACAAAACATTAAAGTATGTCACTTCCCAGAGGCTCTGTTCTAAATTTTCTATATAAAGAGGAACACCTCACCTACCTATTCAGTTTACATCGAGACTTCAAAGCGACAACATGGCTGCTTCACTAGTGCTTATTGATTTTAAAAGCTTACCTATTGATGTGAAATATCCTATCAACAAATTCGAGTATGTTTCATTCAATACCATCCTTCATACTAATGAATTTAAATGCGAAATTCCGTTTCACTTGGTACATGTGTTCAATATCACTAAAGATTTTGGCTATCTCCAAAACGTGATGCCTACCTAATATATAGAGGAGCCGACGATTTACAAATAATAGATGAAAGTGATGAGTTAAAACCAATCATCGAAATACAGTACTACCTACATGGGTGTACTTTGATGTCGTCGAAATCACACCCAACTACGTAACTACTCTTTACTTCAGAGCTATGGCTTTAAATAAATACGTTGATAATGATTTAAAAACCTTATTTTGGCGTACACGTAAAAATCTCCGCGTATGTTTCGAATACATGAATGGTAAAATTGATGTACACTTTATGTACTCAGGAGGTGATCCTATACCTCATGTACCTATTACCGAAATTCCAAAAGACTTGAGAGGGTATGAGGTGATGAAATTCGAACGATGTCCAAACGGTGACATAGTCGCTCACACCCAATATTTCACATGTACACTTCCTGATAATCTTAAAAATAAATTTGATACTCCTGAAAAATTTGATTACATGAATACGATACGTGTGCAACTCCACTTTTGGTGTGATAGCAATAATGTTCGACATTTTGATCTTCTGTACGGTTATTTTTATCTTACTTGAAAACAGCCCTTTTCAGGGCTACTTAGAAAAATTAATTTAGATACTTAGAATTATTTTAATTAAAAAATACAAAGTCCAAAAAAAAAAATTAATTTAGATAGAATTATTTTAGTATATTACAAAAAGTTAATTTAGATAGTTAGAATTATTTTTAAGACTTTATCATGCTCAAATAAAATATTTTTAAGGCAATATTTAGTATATAAGGAGGTATAGTAGGCCATTAGCGTCAGTTGCATTTGGGACGTCATACTGTAAAGATATGGCTCCTTTTACTACTATAATTGGTGAAATTACTTATTGTTGTCCTAAACTATGCTTTTTTCTAACAAAAACGAGAATAGGTACAAAAATGTGTAATACTTATGGTCGAATATTTCTTATACATTTCTTTTGTATACATTGGACATATTTGAGAGATTGTGAAAAAAATGAAAAAGGAATAGATCCTATGATTTCAGAATTTAATGCATTCACAGATAATTTATTAAATATGTACTATAAAGAAAATAAAGACGCAGATCCTATGATTTCAGAATTTAATGAAATAAGAAATAATTTATCAAACACGTATGATGCTCATAAGTTCGGTGCAGATGGAGAAATTGAAACAACTTGTTCTTGTATGCCACTGACTTGTAGTGTAAAAATTAATACGCATACGAGTTCTTCTATACACCTCACAAAAAAATAAAACAGCCCTTTTCAGGGCTAAAAAAAATTCAAAGTCCAAAAATTATAACTTGGAAAAAAAAATACCTATCTCATTAACGCCTATATAAAGCACATCCACCAACACGTATACGCCCAGTTATTAGACAGACGCCATACCGTTAACATCTAACATTAACGCATTACGTAATACATGATTCCCGTAGCACAGTGAACTTACTTCCGGTCTTCCACGCAGTAGTCGCGAGTTCGAATCCTCTTCAAAACTCTAATTTTTTTTTTTTACAATTTTTTTTTTAATCAAATTTTTTTTTCACATATTCCCATCCCCAATCACTTGAGGACAATCATTATACACACAAAAAATTTTTAGCTCGATTACCCGAGCCGAAAATCAGGATTGTCCTCAAGTGACCCATATACTACTAACGATTTTTGATTTTACAATGCCACTACTGAGTCAAATTTGAAGGGTAAGGGTGCTCCAAAAATGAAAAATGGTACGAACATGAAAAAATCGATTCATACTCTAAAATCCATTTATCAAAAAAAAAATGTATATTTGAATTTTAGGAGAGTCCTATTCAAAATTTTGATCCTCCTCCACCCCAATTTGTGCTTGGGGTTTGAATTATAGTTAAAAACTATCTACACGTTGATTCGGACGGGAAACTACAATTTCGCCAAAATTGGATTAGTAGGTGCGGAGGAGATGCTAACATTTTGTAGAACGGGCGTATTTTTTTTTTGTAGCTACTTTAAGAGGAACCCTCGATGAAAAAAATGTATACAAAAAAATTTCATTCAATATTTTTCAGCCCCGTTATACGTATTTTAAGAGTAGTATCAATTAAACTGAAAAAAGCTGTGGGTAGTTGCGATGACAATCAACAACTGGCGTATTAAGAAAAAATTCCGAAGTCATCAGTCAAAAAACCGTTAAAATTTGACCGACTGTTGTGCTAATACACGCGCTTATGCTCTGCAAAAACGTGCACGGAGATTCTAATTTATGAAAAATAATATTCATTTTTTTTGACGTGTTGTAAAACTACATACGCGGATGTATTTTTTTTTTGGTTCATTATTTCAAAAGTTGTCCGTTTTTTCAAAAACGTTTAAAATGCACGTTTTATTTCGACTTTTTTTAAAATTAAAATTCATAAAGGGAAAATAAGTTATACGGGGAACACCTTTGAAAAGAAAAAAAAAATCGCGTACCTCATACCCTTTCTAACAGGTTTGAACATGAAGCATATCCATCCACGCGAGAATTCAAGGTCGAACACACCGAAAAAATCAACATTTTTCACTGAAAATATGAAAAATATCCAACTAATCGGTAATAGTTTTTATTTGATGATGATTGTTTTTAAAGGTGATTAATAAGATGAAATCAATGAGATAATCAAATAGATGCGTTTATGTCAACCATTAAATCACATCTGAGGAATTTCATGTTATGATTTGCAGATATTGGCAAAAAAGCCGTTAAAATTTGTAAACAATTATTCACCCACGCGTAAACGCGTGTGGTATTTTTTGGTATTTTCATTATTACTTTGGTTCATGCTGTCCGATTGCAATTATTCTTGAATTTAATATTTGTGTTGTGAAATCATATAAGTAGGATTAAAAAAAATGTTTATATACCAATTATTAGAAAAGATGGGAAATTTTTCGTTAACGTCGAATAAAATTTTGTAGAACGGGCGAATTTTTTTTTTTTTTGTACCTACTTAAAGAGGAACCCTCGATGAAAAAAATGTATACAAAAAAAATTTCATTCTAATATTTTCCAGCCCCATTATACTGTACGTATTATAAGAGTAGCGTTTTCAAGCGTTGAAATTCGCCACGCTCAAGGTTAGACAGGTTTCGTTTCCGTCTGGTCCCTACAGCCGAAGCAACGAACGCGTTGCGCGAACGCGGCCAACATTCGCAAAAATATTAAAATTCTCCACACATTCGCTTCAATTGCGGCTTCATTTACGGATCGATTTTTTCGAATTTTTGAAATATCGTTCGTGTTGTGGATCCCAAGACGTAGAATTGAAAAAAATTGAAAACGGTCGAACGGAAGCGAAAATACGAAAATTTCGGTTTTCGCTCGGTCCCTCCCCCCATTTGGGGCTAAGAAGTTGAAAATGACCACGAATCATTGGGACATCGCCTTACATGAGATGTTTAGGATAAATTCGAAAAAAATTTAATTTCGTCGATTTTGGTTTTTTTTTCGGAACTTTGGGCCCCGATTAAAGGGTGAAGGGTGCCTCGGGGTTCATCGGGAGTTATTACAAAAAATGAAGTACTCGCGCTGTAGAATAGGTTAGACGGAAAAAAAGGAAAAAAATTTCGAGCCGGGGTCCGAAAAAGAAATTTTGGGGCCCCTCCCCCCCACCTGGGGGCTAAACTCGAAACGACGATTTTAAAACCTATTCCGTAGCGATAGAAACTCGAATTCGAAATTTCAAAAAAATCCCTCCGACGGTTCTTCAGTTATAAGCGTACAAACATACAAACATACAAACATACAAACATACAAACATACAAACAATTTCTTACTTTTATAAATATAGATATAGTCATCTATGGTCAAAGTAGCATCACTTTGCACATTCCTCAGAAGTGCATCTAATGTCACGTTAACGACACCACAGTGGCGAACGGAATGTATAATTTCATAGGTTTTCTTGGAAACAAATTTTTAAAATGATGCCACTTTACCTGTAAATATCAAAAAAATGAGGTTACTACGACCATAGACAGAAAAAAATTTTTTTGTATGAAAAATAGAATATTAGTGGTAAAGTGGCATCACCTAAATACCCACACCAATGATGTCATGACACATAGCTGAATCGATGAGCAATGTGATGGTAAAGTGGCATCAAAAAAAAGATGCCACTTTGTAAAAAAGATGCCACTTTACCTGTAGACGACGAAAAATGATGCCACTTTATCCATAGATAAATCTATATATATATACACATTTATAGAGAAAGTCAGCTCCTCCTGTTACATACCGAAGTCTCATCTAAAGTTTGACCCAAAGCATTTCTCGTAATCCGACTTCGGCTCCAATTTGACTCAGGAGCAAATCTGAAAAATCAACTCCACTATATGTTAATTTCCAAGCCACTAAGATCGAAATCTCATTCCAACTCGGACCATTAACTCGGAAGCATTTCTTTATACCAGACTTCGATTCCACTTTGATTGCTGGGCAAGTTAAAACTCAACTCTGATTCTACATTGGCGCCGGAATCAAGATTGGAGTCAAAGTCTTTTGCAGTCATTTCGACTCTTTAACTGATGCGAATTTGATATCAGTTCGAAAGTTTTATTTAACTAATCTAAAATAAAGACATGATGAACTAACAACCAGTACAATTATTTCTTAACTTGATTCCCAAATGGTCCAAATTCTTCCATTTTCGAGTACAGCAGAATATTCAATAAAACTTCAGCGTATATATTTGAACCTTACAAACTCAATACTCAAATCATTAATTAGATACCTAATAAAAAACTTGTTTCGACGAAGAATTAAACAAATACTTTATTAGGTACATTCCATTTTTTCCCCTTAAAGCACGGTAAACATTTTTCCCAATACACAAATTAAAAGATAAACAACATAAAATTTGTATGTTTTACAACAAGAGACATAGATATTCATTGATAATGACTAGAAAATGGTGAAAGGGACGTTTGTAAAATAAGATGAGCAAAAATAAGGAAAAAATTGACAAAATTATTTAAATTAAATAACTTATGATGACAAAAAAAATAAAATAAAATAATAAAAATTGAAGCTTTACATTCCAACGCAAAAAAATTAGCATCTTCTTTCCTTCCCATAATTTAATTAAACTACAATCTCTAAAAAAAAAAAAAATAAATACTGAAATAATGGTAATATAAAGAATTAAAGATATTTTTATATAATTACGTCGTAAATTCACGTACAGATAATACGTATTTACCTAATTCTCTAATCATTAAAGTTCTACGCTATGTAACATTCTGCTTCATTAGCGAATGTAAATTTATATTCAGCCTTTTGAATAATCACAATGTATAAAAATACACCAATTTTTCTTTTCGATAAATTTTCTACGATTAATTCCTAAATCAAGATTATTACTTAAAAATAAGGTTTTGCATAAGGGGCATTTGTGTCAGTTCAAAACGCACGATTTTTCAAAAAAAAAAAAAAAAAAAAAAAAAATGGAAGAATCTGTAAAACAAGTAAAATTATTAATTATACGTATTATTTAAGACTCCATAAGTGCAAACATTTTCAATAACAAAATAATCATTAGAAAAAAAATTGGTACGATTTTGGGAAATTTTCACTATTAAATTTCCAACTGAAAATTATTGATTTCATCTCATTTTTCTATCCAGGATAAAACTTAATGAAATCGAATAAAAATTGAACAACGATAAAATCATAAAAATAAAAAATCAAACAGATAAAAATAAGAATAGAAAAAAAAAATAATAAAATTCGTAACCAGAAAATAAAAATAAATAACAAATACGCAAGTCGAAGAGATCGTAAAGATGGGATAAAAAATAAAATTCAAATACATGTATTCGGCAGATAAACGAAACACGTATATAAAAAAAATGATTGACAGGCCTTTATCGGAAATGGAGTCTACATAATGATAACACTTCTGCTGGTAACTATACTACCAGAAATACTTATAACAACAATAATAACGACACATAACAGAGAATAACAAAATGATGTATCAAACACACCCTTGTTAGTCATTAATTATTATGTATAAGGCAAATTTTAAAATATTCGCGAACCTACAACATTACCTCGTGCGTTTTACCAGGTCCGATAGGCACTGTTAAGGCCTCAAACATGGATTAAATCTGCAATGTGGAGGGAGTTGGATCATAAGTTGAAAAAAACTTCAGATTTGGTTGTAACGGGGCACCACAAGAAAAAACACGACATGAGGATTAGGGCGCTTCATTTTTTTTGCTCATAAACTTTTGCGTTTCAAAATATATTTTGTAAAAATATGACGAATGTTCAATTGAAACTGCCTGCTATTAATATTATTATTTTTTTCAATGAAAATGAATAATATTAGAGATGACGAACTTGATATTAAAAAAATGAAAGTTGAACCACTCTAATCAACATTTATCGTCAATTTTCAAAATTGAACGAACTACGTGATAAATTGCCTAAAAATTTGGAAATTGGAAAAACACCTCATTGAATGAAATGGACTTTTATTAGCAACAAAAAGTAAAAATATGGATGAACTGCCTATCTTCAAAATTACAGGGGCTAGGGATAACTAAAAAATAATACTTTCACATGATTATATATATAAAAAAAAAATAATAGTTCAACCAACTTAACCCTCCCAGCGTCTGTAATACTGAAAATAAACAATTTGGTCACTATATACGTTTTGTTACTGTTAAAAGTTTAAGTTCTATTTGTGGTGCAAGTAGACATGGGGCGCTAGTGTCGACGTAGGTAAAGTGTTAGAACGATTGATAATGAAAACAATATGATAAAGTATATCGTCTCTAATGGGAGATTTCGATGCAACATAAATGAAAACTTCTTCCAACATTTGATAGGAAATTTCACGGTCTATAAATTCGATTCCATCGTTTTCCCGTTATTTCCAAAAAACACAAAATCTTCCACAAAAGACAATGTACTGTATCATGCTTTCAGCATTTCGTCAAACTTCCGCCAGAGCAAGACTGCTTTGCGATTGCACCCCGAATGAGCTCATTTTTTCAAAGTCTCAAATTCTTGAACCTTCTTTCACCACACTTAACAAATCATACTTAGCTCCTTCAATTTAGAAAATAGGCAATATATTCTTATTAGATCTTTTCATAGTGATACCTTATTTATTATACTTGAGGGTCTATTTTACATACACGATCACTCAAATTTCGAGGGAGAGGATGTGGAGAGAGGGGCAAATGGTTAAAATTATTCGTTTTTGATCTCATATGAAAGAATTAAGTCACGGACACCAAGCTTAAGTGCATTTTGAGGAAGTTAGAGGAGAAGCTTGCTTTTTGAGGAAGTTTTGTTTTTTGTCTCCCATTCCCTCAAAATTTGGAGAGGGACTCTTTTCAAAAATTTGAAAAATTATTTTCTTCGTTTTTACAATAAAATTAAAAATGGCGGATCACTCAAATTTTGAGGGGGGCTGAAGAAGGGGGAAATGACTTAAATTTTTCCTTTTTTGGTCTCATACGAAATAGGGAGTCATGGACACCAACATATCGAAATTTCAGCTTTCCAAGTGAAGTTTGAGGAGAGTTAGAGTAAAAAACGGCTTTTTGAGAAAGTCTGAAGCCATGAACTTTCTGGAATCCTCCATATATCCTCACCAAATCAATCAACAAAGGTCAAACTTTGAATGTGAGATTAGTTGGTGACCAGAATATGGCCCTATGAATTTGTGTCAAAATGGATACAAAATGGCGGATTACTAAAATTTGAGCAGAGCTTGAGGAGCCTCATATCAGTAAAAATGTAATAAATATTGGAGATGAGAAGTATTATATCCCCAATTTACCTCCATACATGATGTTGGAGGGGCGGAGGGATTATCGACCTAAAAATGTGGTGGGGGTACATGAAATGTTGAAAATTTCTAATTACCATGTCATATGATAAAATAAGTCCAAGTGACTAACTTATTCTAATTTTAGCTTCCTAAGTGAATTTGGAGGGGAGTTGAAGCAAAAAACGGTTTTCGTAGGGAAAATTACTGCAGGAAATTTCATGAATCTTCCATATCTCGTTGCTAAATCGACCGACAAAGGTCAAAATTCGTGTGTGGGGTTAGTTAATGACCAGAACGTGATCTCTTCAATTTGTGTCCAAATAGCAGATCTTAACAATTTTAAGATAACTTGAAGAGCCTCAAGAAGTAATAATTTGAGAAATATGCGTTCATATGATGATTGCATGGCAAGAAATACCACATTTGTTCTAAATTAAACTTCTCAAGAAGTTTTGGAACGGAGAGGGTAGCGATTTTCTTACTTTGTGTTGGGCGTGGTCTGTAGACATGAAGAGGTTAACAATGTTATTTGTAAATTTGGACAAGATTCAGTTAAAAACTCAGCTCCAGTAATGCGGCATGGCTGCTTACTTTTTTTTTTGATTAACTGATTATTTGTCGAGAAAAACACGAAAAAAAGTGGCATTTGAAGAGACCATATTTCATAGTTCATAACTTCCTCATAAACTGGAATTTGAATTTTTCGTTTTGAACAAGTAGAAGATCTGTATGTTACATTCTTTATTTTCACATTTCATAAGTTTTCATAAAAAATTTACGAAAAATTTTAGTCTCAAAAATATCACTTTTTTAGAGTCATCAATTTTGGTTCCCATATAGATAACATATAATACTGGAGAAGTTCAGTTATATCAAAAAAAAGAACCTGTATGTGAAATAGACCCTTAAATATGAAGTTTCATCAACCTCTATCATTAAGTACTCCATATAGCCATGGGAAATTACATTTGTTTTTTCTTTCCCTTTTTATTTATTCATTTTTTCCTATACAAGTGGGCAGCAAAATTAATATTGGCAGTTTGGCATTTTTTTTTTTAAATTGATAAATAATTTTACCTTCCATAAAAATTCTCCATTCAACAGATTTTTTGTATATATGTGTACATACTCTAGTTACACTTTTGGTAACTTTATTGCAACGTATGCTCAAAACAATCATCATCTATCTAAAATATTTTAATCCAGTTACCACGAAAAATTTTTCAATAAATAAATCCGAATCTAAAAGTGCAATATGGGCTGCTCTCCCGATCAATGAATTGGCAGTGGTTGGTAGAAGATGATGAACATCGTACCGTACAAACGTCGTGTCAGGTTTATTAATTATAGGTTGAATTATACTTTGAACCATTTCCCTGTAAGCCGTACCTGTGAAAAAAAAAAAAAAAAAAATTAAAAATTAAATAAAATTTACTTCGTACTGTCGTGTTTACTTTAACCTCAGAGTTACAAGGCAAAATCATCACTAAGGGAAAAAATAATAACCATCACGAACACCCTTTACCTGTAACCGATGTATCCTTAATAGCTGCTTTACACAATTCTATCCTAGCCGAGTGTAACGGAACGTATCGATCTTGCGACGAACCGAATAGCAGCACGTGTCTGAAATGGCTTAAATAACACTTCTGGCTTAATCGATAAAGAAAAGTATCTCTAATGTTTGATGCATCGCGAAGAGATAGTTGTAATAAAGTTCCGGATTTTTTTACTTTTTGCATGAACCAAACTCCTATAACATAAAAAAGTCTCAGTTGACTCTTCATTTTTATTCGACTAAAATCACATAGTGAAAAAAAGTAAAATTTGTTACCATAATTAATAAATGTGCCCATATTAATAAATCCACTGCCGTTATAAAGTATCCCTAAATGGGGTCCCGATAGGGACATAAAAGTGTATAATTTAGGTAACAAGTGTTTCATTTGCGGTCTAGCGATAGCCGATCGAACTACTATGGCGCCCAATGAGTGGCCGATGAAACTAATTTTTTCTGGGTTGATTTGACATTTATCGATATAGCACAATAATTCGGTCACCAACTGATCTGTCATTTTTTCGAAATCCGAAAACGTGTCTCCCTGAAATTAAAAAGAATTCTAAATAACGAATATTTCACAATATGCAAACTCGAAGGTAAAATATTCACAAAACGGACTTGATTTCTTTCGGACATTAGAAACTCTAAATTCGCTCCTGGCAGGCCGAGTTCCAGGTAGGCTCGAACCAATCGTAGGTCTCCGGCGCTGCCATCTAATCCGTGGACACATACGATTAGATGTACACCTTCGGGCGAGAACATGCGATATTCTTCACTTAGATGGAAATACGGTAATGTCGAAGCTAGAGTTGGGAAGTCGCTACGAAAATCGAATGAATAATTTAGAATTATGAAATATGAAATTTTCAATGGCGACTGGCGAGACTGAAAGTGCATTAAGATAGGCACCTGTATAGAGTCCCGGTGAAATTAATTTGTTGCTTAAATTCTTCCTTGTATTTATTGAAACTTGAATTTTTATTATAAATATCGTAAAGTTTCAACCTATCGAAAGGATCCGCTTCGTCATCGAAAAATTGCTCATTTCCTTCGAATCTGACATCATTTTGATCGACGAATCCGCTGAAAAAAATTTCAATATTACTCGAGACCTGTGCGTGTCCGTATGTGCAAGCAGTGGACAATATCCAGGTTTATGAAACCAAAGGCTCATAGCCTTATTTATCGAGACATCTCACGAGGGACTAGTCAGATATGTAAGTCGCCTATCTGCTTGAATGGTTGCCTATATTGAAGTACCTCAGGCGTCCAAATTTTTTCAAAATCGTAAATTTTTTGTTTTTAATTTTTCACGTTGGCAACACTTTTACAAAAAATCTAGGCTCGTATCAAATGAAATTTATATGGCGTGTAGGTAGGTGCCTGAGGTACTTCCATATAGGCAACCATTCAAGCAGATCGGCGACTTACACATCTGGCTGGCCCCTCGTCAGAAATGAAATTGAAAATTTGCTCAATAAAGTAAAAATACTTTCAAATTATTATCAAGAGTGATTCACTAGAAAAAAAAAAAAAAAAAAAAAAAAAAAAAAACGGTTAAATTTTTTCTAGTGCTTTATGTGAAAAAAAGGCGAAGGTTTAGATTAAGACGATGTGGGCTCGGTGGTAGTCCTCTCCTTCTTGATTTTACGAAAGCATTGCATTACTATTTGGTAGAAAAAGAAATTACATATTTGCCATTTGAAAATTTTTTAGTTTGAAATGTAATAACTCCAGAAGAAACATTGTTTTTCTTTATGAATTTCTACATCCTGGTTTTTTGAACTTCCTTCCATTTGCTCGGCATAGTGTTATTTTATCAGTATGAAAAAATATCAATTTCGAATTGCAGAAAGAATATTTTTCACCCAAAAGCATATGGTGTTTTACCACTTTCTTAACTGAGTTTCTAAAAATTTCAAAAAAATGAAAAAAAAAATTAGCCATCAATTTTTTCAAATTTTGCTACCTTGATCTATTTTTAATTAATTTGAAAAACGATCTGATTTCATGCACAAAATAATATTTAAAAATAAATAATAAATATTTGAGTACTTTATTGATTTAGAACTCAGGAGATGAAACATGACTGACTTTGACCTGAGGGAGATTCCAAAATATAAACATGAGGTAAAAATTAAGCATAATTATTTAGTTTCCTGAGTTCTAAAGAGCTCAAATCAGGTACCTAATATGCATAAATTTGAATGTTAAATTTATTATTAATTTTTGAAAATACATTAAATTCTTGTTTTGTAATAAGTAAAAAAAAAAATTGAACAAAAAAAAGTTGAAAAAATTATCAGATGAAAATCACGTGGGCTGTAATAGCTATCGTTTTCAAGTTAAATTATCTAGGTAAAAATTAAGGTAGTTCTGGATGTATCAGCGTTGAAACGCACGATGCGTTGCGTATTGACTATAATGCACCTGACAACCTGATGTGTACATTAGCACACCTTAGAGTTAAAACTGAAATCATAATATTCGACACCAAATTACGTGTTTCAGTCGTAATTAGTAAATTCTCTTCGAAAGATTTATTTAAAAATTTACTCGGAAGGGATACCCCTATTCAATTCTCTGTAGAAAAGTAAACATCAGAGGGAACTTCAGCAACCTTTTTTTCAATAATTTAAAACCATTTTCAGCTCGTTAAACAAACATAGTTATTGACAATTTCAATTATTCACTCACTTCGGCACGTATTCGGCCAATTTATATACCTCCGCTTCACTACCATATTCCTTCTTCCAAGCGGCAATTTTTTTCTCATCTTCATATTCCCTTCTTCGATTAGCTTTCGCTTCTTCATACTCGCGACGCCTATTCGCCTCGCGATTCTCGTTTACGCTCTCCACGACGTAATATAAAATATTATCAATTGGCTCGGGAGGATCTCGAAACGCTTCCGGTGGTGGAGGAGCATCTCGGAACTGGCACGGTGGCAGTAAATCCACCTTCTCGTAGTCCTGATTACCGTTCTCCTCGTTAGCGAATTTTTTCCTTTGGATATACCGTTTGGTAATCCTTTTCGGATCTTTTCTATCGATTTCGCTATAAACAGGGACTTTAGAATTCTCCGTCATGGTGTTTTGGTCGAGCTGACTCGCGGAGTCTCGTTTACTCATTAAATCGGCGGCGAATTCGTTCTCCGGAGTGGGTAGGGTTTTTTTACCTTTCATTTCGTACGTTTGACCGTTCGCGAACGTTTCTAAATGTCTAATTTCGCTGGTGCGAGTTTCGTAATGATGTGGGTGTATTTGTTTGCCTTTAGAATGTTTCGAGCTGCCTTGCCAGGACTCGGATCTTTTAATATTACAATTTCGGATATCATTAGGTTTGAGGTCGTTGTGCGGTGGAGGTTGTTCTGGTTTAGGTTTAACGTCTCTGGGACGATTCATTGTTTCGGCTGGTGTAACCGGTTTGGTGAACTTATCGGAATACAGTTTGCCATTGTTTATAGGCTCTTCTTTGGTGACTTTTCCGGATAACGTGATTTTCACGTCTTTTTCCCAATCCGAAGGTATTTTACGTGATTTCGATTGTTTGACTAGTTTTTCGAGTTTTTCTTTCAGCATGTCGCAGCTGACTAGCTTCTGCATGTTTTGTTGCGTTGTTCCGTGCCCTGGAATATTTTTTTTTGATAATTTATGCTTCATAAAAATAAACAATAAAAAACAGGTGAACAAATAATGCTAGGTTAATGGAGCTGAGTTTTTAATTTGCATAATTAAATAATGCTATTTAACGCTTTACTTTCACTCTTCGTATCAGAGGGGAGAAAGCCAGGAACGGCTTAGAGACAAGGAAAATTTTCGATCACCATTTTCTATTTTTCTTAATATCATAAAAATTTAAAAACAAAAATCATAAAAAAAAATATATATATTTAAAATAATGAAAAGTTTATTGACTTGAAATTTGTACCAGTGAACCTTATCAAGAACCTTGACCAGGAGGCAATCAATGTTCTCTTCCTACTCTTCCATCTTCCCGGCCCTGCTAATAAAATCAAAAACGAAAATTTTGAGCTATTTGCCACTTCTCCATCCCTTCTCGAAATCTGAGTGATCCGGCATTTTGAATTTTATCAAAAACACAAAAAAGTAATTTTTTTCATTTCAAGAAAAGCCTCTCACCAAGTTTTGAGCGAATTTCATGAATACCCACCTTGGGTACGCGAGGTGGAAAAAAATATATATACTGTGGGCCCTATTGATCTTCGACCCCCTCAGCACAAAAATCTCAATTAGCTTAAATAGGAGTATTTTGAATTCGTTATGTGGTTACACTGATTCAAGATCTAGTCAGTGTTACCACACAGCGAATCCAAAATACTTTCAGTAAGCCACTTGATGGAGATTTTTGCGCTGACGGGGTTGAAGATCATTGGGACCCACGGTATATCAAAAAGTTGCGCAGTGCCGGATGATTACAAATGGTCTGAAACGTAAAGTTTCGAAGACCCTAACCCCTTCTATAATCAAATATGCTGTAATAGCTGTCGTTCCCAAGTTAAAAACTCATTTAAAAATAAAATGAGTTTCATCCTTCTCCATACTTATAAAATTTGAAAAACTTAACATTTTTCAAGCTCTCCTCAAATTTTGTTACAACCGTTATTTTTGGCCCAATTTTTTCTAAATTTCAGAAACTGTATTATAACCTTTAACCAATTTTATATGCAGGGTTTGTGCTTTCACAATACATTTGTTGAAGAGATATGATCGATTTAAAAAATATCATAACTCCATTCTCCTACAAATTTTCATTTTTGGATACAAATGCTAAACCCCCACCCTAACCCTCCATAAAGAAAAACAACAATTTCTTTCGCATTTTTAACAAATGGCAGTTGTATTATGACCTTCAACCAACTCCACATCTAGGGTTTGTGCTTCTTTGGAACACGTGGTTAAGGAACATGAATGATACAATCCTTTTTTTGACTTCAACTCTTCCTCCCAAGCCTTCATAGAATGAGTCCTCTGAGGAGCATGTTCCCCTCACCTGATTCTGTTAAAATTAAAGTTGAAAGCCTCACTTGAATGATTTTAAATTTTATAATACCATAAGTGACCTGATAAACGTTGTTTTTCCACATAAATTATTTGTAGCTTCCCTCCAAATGCACTTGAGAAGCTGAAATCAAGGAAGTTTAGTCACTTGGACTCATTTTATCATATAACACCACAGTAAAAAATTTCCAACCTTTCGTGTACCCCCACCACATTTTTAGCTCGATAACCCCTCCTTCTCCTCTCCAACATCATGTATTGAAGTGAATTGGGAATATAGTATACTTCTTATCACCAATAATCACTTGAGTTGATATTAATTACATTTTTACTAATTTAAGGCTACTCAAGTTCTACTCAAATTTTGATAATCCGCCATTTTGAATCCATTTTAATACCAAAAAGGTTATATTCTGGTCATCAACTAACCCCCACACAAAGTTTGATCTTTTCAAGTTCACTTGGTTAGGAGATATGAAAGATTCAAGAAATTTCATGACCCAAAACTTGCTCGAAAAGCTGTTTTCTGCTCTAACTCCCTTTAAAATACACTTAGAAAGTTCAAATTTGGATATATTGGGGTCCGTGACTCACTTTTTTTGCCGAATCATAAAAAAATTAAAAAAAAATTTTTGTCCAATTTGTTACAAACTCTGTGACACGAGAATATTAGAAGAAGAAGAAGACACGAGAAGGAAAAAATCAATTTTAACTGATCTAAAATACATTTTTTTGTAATTATGTATTCATTATTGTAAATACTTTGCAATATACATAATTTGTATTTTGTATAATAATAAACAGACATAATAATTAGCATGAAATTGATTCATCTTTCTTGTTCGGTGTGGCTTTCCACTGGACGTGAGGAGAACCCAGCCTTATTCGCATGGTTGAGAAAGTTTTTACCTCGGAGGGACTTGTAAAGAACCAAGGTCATGATAAAGAGTTTAGAAGTAGTCTTTTCTAGTGATGTGTGGTATATTAGTGCGTTCTTTTTTATGAGAATTATTTGATGAAATCGAAGCCTCGTAAATGACAGTTAGTGTGCTTGGGTTAGTGTAATGTTTTTGTTATGCACATCGATAATATGGCGATTAATGAACCACTGCAATGAGACAATTTTTGCATTTTATATACAATACATACGCTATATTGTGAAAGTTTCGGAAAAAATTCAATAGAGCTAAGTATCATTGTGAATTTTCTTTTCTAAAATTGCATTATCACAGGTTATCTTCTTATTTTTGTTTTTGTTATGACCATCGATTTAATGTACTTACAGTATTAACTGGCATAATTTTTGAAGTACATAGCTATTGGTCTAGTATCAATATATCGAAGTTTGTGCGATTACATTATAATATGTAATGTGATATATGCACATTGTTTATTGTATAACTTGGCTCCTAAATGAGTTACAAAGATGAGGATAGCATTTCTGGAATGCTCAAGGCGTGAATAACAATTTTTGTCCCCTTCATACACCCACTTTTTTCTATAGGAAAAGTATTGGGAGGCATTTTAATGATTTTTGGTCAATTGGGGAAAAATTGATGTTCCACATGGCACCACTTGTCCCTCTCTGATGAGCCTGGAATTATTTGTAGGCAATGTGGGTCACATGAGAAAAAAGTTTAAGAGTGAGAGCTGAGAAAAAATGAGAAAAAAAAATTCTTATATGAACCTTGAGAACTTTAATATACGAGATGACTGAGTTTAAATCTCCAACCTGGTATTTAAACGAACCACTATGAAAAAACCCCAATGTGTTCCTTTCAGTATGCCTCATGACGAAATTCAATGGCCCAAAATAGAGCGATAGTTTCTATTAAAAACTCAGCTAATAAAAAAAGCGCCTAGAACGACAATAATGCTTACCAGCAGGAGAAACCTGATTGGTAGACCCAGCCGATGATCTACAACTGGAAACATAGCCACTCTGCTCGGACATATTATCACTCTCCGATAACGAAGTAGAAGAATTCAGCTGCGAAGCATACAATAACTTACGACTACGTCCATTACTCGTGATATTAGGCATAGACTCGCTATTCATAATATAATGGGGAAACGAGCAATTCACCAATTCCGGCATCGAGCACATACTAGAAGATCGAGCCGGCCTATCGCTAAACTGATCTAAATCCAAAGGCGCACTATGACATCCATCGGACATGGTTGATTTCACAGGCGCAAAATTAGACCCGCAAGAGTCGCTAGACGAATCTGTCTTATTGGACGGAGTTATCTTATTCGGCGTATAGGATCGATTGGTAGGTGGGTTTTGCTCCGCATACTCGTGGTATTCATTACACGGCTCGATATGATTGGTCGATATGGCTACATCAACCGATGGCAGCATTTGTTCGTGGCTTGTTTTCATTACACTCTCGGCCATCGATTTATTCAACGTGTCTACGAAATACGCGTCCACGTTGTCGGACTTCGAGGTACCATTTTTCATCGGTAACGTAGAGCGGCTATTACGAGGCACCACGTAATGGTTTACATCGCTCTTGTCAGCATAACGAGCGTCCGTTTGATACCCGGAGCTATAGTGGGCCGATTCTATGGCTTTTTCTTTCCACTGCGAGGTTTTACGATCCCTCGATTTCCTCGGGTAAGGTCTATAATGCGAGAAAATGAAATAATTAATTTACTTTTAAATTATTCATCATCTTTCTTCGTAAGATATGCACAAACCTTTCTTCTTCGTTTGGAATCCTATACTCCAAAGGAATGGGTAATGGTAGCGTGTTCGCGTATCCTCGAAAAGGTGCGAACCTATATGATAAATCGTATTGGCTGCAGCAATCGCCTCTCAACGTAGCTTGATAACAAGAACATTGAGAATTACAGATTCTATGAAAATGACAATAGTTAGTCGGCGGATAGGAAAATTGAGCGTCGAATGAAGCTAATGAAGGTTCATTGCTTCGCAATAGGTATTCCATCGAGCTGGTTTGCTTGGTTGGCAATCTAATCGCTAATGATCTGTTATTGATATCTTCGGCTTCTACAAATCAGCAATAAAATCATCAAAAATTACATTCACGTAAGCAATATTTTCTAAAAAATATAAAATCTTTGAATACGCGAAAAACACAACTTTCCAACCCATTCCATTCACAAAAAATACGACAGTGTAAGCAGTCATGCTGCATCACTGGAGCTGAATTTTTATTTGCGATTTGTTCAACTTTGTAGGAATACGTAATATCAAAAATAATTCATTCAATTATAAATAAAACACAAGAAGGAAATCTGAACTTTCATGACTTGATTCCCCCCCCCTAACAGTTTCTTTCTCCAACTTCCCTCCGAACACACTTAGGGAGCTGAAATTTGAATATGTAACAATCTAAGTTCACTTAATTGGATGAAATCACGACCGTGATTTATACCGCCCACCACAATTTACCCCTCCTCTTCCCATTAGATCTCATATTTTGTGAAAAAAGGCAATAGAAATATATTTTTTTCATTAAAACATAAAATGTAATTTTCAAACACATAAAAATTTCAAACTGCTACAAAACAATATTTTACAACAGAAACTCCTCATTTCATTTATTTCCGCGTCTCTCGCCATTTTTCGAAACAAAAAAAATGCAACTCTCTCCACTTAACAAACATCTATAAAATAAATTAATTTGTATACTTTGATTTCTATTTAGGAAAAAATTAATAATAAAAAAGAAGCCAGTAAAAAAAAAAGTTGAAAAATTTCTCAAGAGTTCCGATGAAGGAAATTTCATTTTTTTTTTAATTCAACAATAAAATATTGGAAATAACAATAAAAAATTAAAAAATTATAAATTAAAAAGAAAATGAATCGTTTATTTATTTTTTCTCGATTTAACGATTTTTTTTTACGTTTGTGAAGCACTTCATCATTTCAAATGTTCATATAATTATTGTTTATAATTTATTTTATGCGAGAATTTATTATTTTTAATAATTTTTCTAAATTCTGCATACGCATGTAAAGTTGGAAAAACGAATTATAAAAACAGTTTAAAATTTAATTAACATTAATTTTTAATGTAAAAAAAAAAACACGAATCTTCGCACATAACATTTTATTATTTACATTCACATACACTCACCTGCATGAAGCCCTTTTTTATCACTTTTCTTCGTATTCTTAGGCTGAATTTGTCGCTGCGACCTTGATTCCAGTATTTCAGCAATACCACAGCTGCAATCTTCTTGCAACCCGATGGCATTAGTTAAAAGCTTAATGTCCCCTTAAATAAAACCAACACATATTAAATGTGTAAAAGTCGACATCATCTCACTCCAAGTTCACAAGCGAAATGTATTTACCGGCGTCAGATTGTCTATTCCCTGCTTCGCTTCTTTTCCTAGCGAACTCAGCGATATCTTCATAATGGTCTTCGAATATAACAGGTAACGTATTCAAATCGCCATCCGATTCCGGACAATAAACTGGTAACGTGGGAAGATGTTGCCAATACTTGGATCGTCGCACGATCTCTGATACGGCAACGTAGTTGTGGTAGTTTTGGTCGAAACATCCGGCAGCTGATTGCCGAGGATTGTCTATTAAAAAAAATGCTTCGGCGAATCGCTTCACCTAGGTATTACAATTTATTTTTAACAACAAGTAACTGATTCGTGAATGGTTATAGTTGATTTGATATTTCATCGACTTACCCTAAGCTGATGATGCTGTTTGGCTAAATATTGTTGTATCGCTTCTTTACGACAAAAAGTGTCTAGGAATTGTTGCCACAGGAGAATATTTTCAGCGCATAATTGAGCAATTTCGTTATTAACTTTGGTCACGAATTCTTCTAAACTTTCTGATATCTAGAATGTAATAAGCGTATTTAGCTATACATTTTATTTTTTCCACTCTAAAAAATACAATATAGACACAAACATTTCATTTCTACCTCAGTATCTTTCAGAGTAATCGTTTTCTCATATTTTCATCGATACAATAATAAAAAATTTCATTTTTTAAAATGTTCTTTAGTTTATGAGAAATTTCGAGGTTTCTCAAAATAAAACAAAAATTTCATGAAAAACAAAATTATATGTGCATTGTACCTATGATTTTACTAATGCGTATGGTATATCTACTTACATTATTTTTATTATTAAAATAATTTTTCAAACAATCAGCCTTACTAATACAAAATTTGTAGAATTTAATAATTTTTATTTTATTAAATTTTTCAAACTAATTTTTATAGCCATTTTTTTCATCATATTCATTTGAGTGGCGTATAATATTTGGATAGACGAAAAAAATTCTACTTCAGCCTTGATAGTCTATTGCATTGAAAACCGGTATTATTTTCATAAATACTAAATTATTTTTAAATATCTATTTTTATTTCAATATTATTTCATTGATGAATATCAAATTTTTCATTAATACAAAGTATTAAAAAATTGTTTCCAATATTTTGAAAATTCATTTTCTATATTATATTCATACGTTTTCTTCTTTTCTTTCATTTTTGACGATTGATGATTAATAATGATTGACGATTGACAGTTGTTAAGAGTGAGGGCAATCGTCACAATTGATGATATTGGCGATTTACTATTGTGACAACTGATGATAATGACGACTGACGATTGTGACATAATATTATGATTATGAGAATTGAAAACCATAATGATGACTTAAGATAAAATATATCTATAATGACCGACAATTATGACGATTGTGACAACTAACAATTGTGATAATCAAGGATTATGACAATTGACAATAATGGAGACTAACAATTGTGATGATCGACGAATGTGATTATTATTGAATACGACGACTGCTGATCGTGAAGACTGTTAACGAACATGATGTTCGAGGATTATGACGATTGATGATTGTGACAACAAACAATAGTGATGTGCGAGAATCATGAGGATTTATGATTAATAATTGCGTGATCAATAAATGTAATTATTAATGAATATGACAATTGACAATCGTGAGGTTTGACAATCATAAGGATTGATGATCGTGATGATTGATGATTATGACAAGTACCAATTATAATTAATAACGACCGTGACAACTGACAACTATGACAATGGCGATTGAAGATTGCAACACATGACGATTATAAGAACTGGCAACCATTGTGATGATTGAAGATGAAATATTTATACCTACGATAACTGACAACTGTGATGATCGACTATTATCATGAATTGATGATTGTGACGATTTAATATTAAAAATTGTAATGATCGACAAATGTGATTATTAATGAGTATGAAAGTTGCTAATGGTAAATTGCTAATGATCATGACAAATTGATACGTGATGTTCGAAGACAGTGAAAAAATGATGATTGCGACAATTGACAATAAGAATGTTCGAGCATTGTGACAACTGACAATTATGAAGATCAAAGATTGTGATGATTGACAATTGTGACAATTGACAATAGTAATGTTTGAGAATTGTGACAATTTAAATTAACAATGTGTGATTAATAAATGTGATGAATGAATATGACAACTGATGATCATGAGATTTGATGATCATGATGATTGACGATTATGATAAGTACCAATTATGATGAATAACTGTGAAGATTTAACAGAGGTTATGGCGTTGTAACATTTGAGTAATGTGACGATTGACGATGATGGTTCATTATGACGACTGATGGTTGTGACAACTGCCAATTAACAATTATGATGATTGATGATTGTGATGTTCTAAACCTTTGTACTGACACTACGTTAGCAATTATGCTAGGCAAACTGTGATGCATAAGCGTCACATATGTAGTCCTGTATGTAGTACGAAGGAGAGCACATTGAGGTGGAATACTCTGTATATTTTCTTATTTTTTTTTTCGTTTATTTTATTTTATTTTTTTATGAAAGAATTATCAGGCAAAATTTCTTTGTAATATTCATCGCATTAATTTTCTTAACAGAAAAAAAAAATTAACAATTACTTGCAAATTCTCATTTACCTTGCCCGGATAATCCAAATTATGTAAATATTGAAAATCACCGGACGTCTTCAACTCCTGCCTCTGCCAAGGCGGTAATAATTTCAAATATTGAGCAATAGTCGTCCTAAGCGCTTCATACGAGTTCAGCAGTAAGCTACAAACTTCGCTGTGCACGTGTTGTATATGGCTTAGCTGCATACCGCTGGATGACACGCATTTCATACTAGTACCGCTCTACCAGAAGCAAAAAATTTACATAACGCCATTAAAATCAAATAAGGAAAACGTAAACTAAAGCGTCCCCCTATAGCGGCGTTATCGTGAAAAAATACTTCCCAAAGTCGTATTCGCGGAGACGATGAACATTCGTTACACGAATATTTTTACTTTCACAAAGATGCCTGGTATTTACGACATAGTATACTCGACAAGAGCGAAATATATAGCTGGTTGTTGGAATTACGGGCCCATAAAAAATACGCCAAATAAATCAATAATCGAAAAAACCTCGTAATTCACCTACTCACATGGCGCACATCCGTATCTCATACCTTTACATATCGCTACTTCGCTAATGCAAAAATACCGTTTTATACTCACCACGTTATTGCTGGTGAAAAAACTATCCATCGCTGACTGCGGTAACCAAAAACTAAATTTCTGCGAATTCTTACCCATCCAAGGCTTTCCACCTCTTGAAGCGCTGTAATCAGAAAATAATGAAACCTTTAGCCCATCATTTATAACCTCGTTCTACGCCTACTACCAGTACGTCGATGCGTTAAAGTCGCTAATCAACGTATTTCCATATTTTCCCCATCTCGTTTCAATATTTGACTAGGTACTAGGAACCTGAACTCGCCACTAGTAACAATACCAATTGCCCACGATGAAATGAAAAACAAAAGCATCTATTTTGTAGAAAACTATTTCCAAAATAAATCACAATAGCATCTCCATCAGTCCTTCAGTTTCTTCGCAACTCAGCGAAGAAAGCAAAAGGAAGAATTAATATCGTTAAATTTCACGCTTCTACGTAGCAATCTGTCACCGAAAGAAAAACGCCCTCGTGTGACGATATTTCTTATAGAAAATTCTATACAGAAATTAATCCCCGGAGGAAAAGGTTATATTTTAATTTTCCAACGTAATTCGTCGCTACTTCATTAAAGTCGCGTTCGTGATTTCAATTTAATATTTGTTTTAAATTCGGTAATTTTTATTCATTAATTCCGAATCCAGCCCCGAGCTGAATTAATATTGTTGTCTCGGGTGAAGAAATTAAACTCTTTTGTATTGCACTTTCTTCTCTTTCCTTTTTTCCACAATTTGTTGTGTAACGAAAAACACGTACAGTGAAATGTTAACAACACCATTCTATATCGTTCGAATAAATACCGAGCTGTTTTAATTAATATCGAGATATTAAAAAATGACTCGACTGGCGAACTCTCATTTGAATTTCAAGTCGCGAATAAACGCTTTAACACCTTAATTACCTCTTATTAAAATCGTCTCCCTTTTGAAATAATATCTACGCGAATACTTAGGTATTCGTTGGCTAAGGTCGAAATGAAATTAAATTCTAGACGATCTGACGCGAACATGGTATATCTTAAATTTACGAGATTTCAACACAATGAATAGAAAAGCGATCTAAAGGCTTAAACATGGTAAGCGAAGCCTAGGTGATTCAAGGGAAATACCATCTCTATCTACGTAGTCTTTATTTTTTATAATTTTCTTCGAAGTCTTGACTACCTATAGCCTTACCAAACATACGTACGATAACTATGAAAAAAAAAAAATTTTTAAATTGTTCTCGAAAAAAATAATATATTGGAACGTGAAAAAAAGAAATGCTATTTGGAAGAATTTTCACTGGACCCAACCACTTTTCATTGAACCTATAATAGCCATATCATACATTGTCAATTAAGTAACTTTTTCTATTTTATTCAAGTATGTACTTATTTTATGAAACAATAGGTACCAATACCAGGCTTACATCCTCTTTATTTCTAGAGGTATGAATTGTTTTGATTTTTTTTTTCATTATAATTTTTTTTTTAAGAAATGAAATTAAAGTAGAAAAGGTTTTACATTCTTTCTTCAACTTGGTAAGTGATAAAAATTAAAAAAAAATTATTCTTTCATTTACAGAAGAAATACGAGTATACTATAGCCACAAATTTATGGATGACAAAATCAGTTCACAATCATATTGAATTTTTTCAACAAAAAAAAAAAAAAAAAAAAAAAAAAAAAATCGCAGTGGAACTTTTTTTAGTTGAGTATTCAACTAAAAATAATAGCTGTAACAACCTTACTTGATTAGAGATGGAGCCCGGGGGAATTTTCCAATTTTTGCATTCCAAAGCATTTGAATTATATTGGGACCCGAACAACCGATTGAGCGCTAGTATTCTAGCGAGGCTCTATGGGGCATGCAAAGTGGTTTGACCTATAACAGGTTACACCATTTGAGATCACGTGAAAAATTTCAACTTTATTTTTTCAAGTGCAATGTTTACTGATGACTTCAATATGAGCGGCTGTGAGTTGATAATATCAACAGCCAATAAGGCATCAGTCTTAATGAGTATTGATAAAAGTTCGATCTCCCCTCTTACACCGCAAAAGTGCTAAGTCCACATGTACATTTAGCTGCTCATATTGACGTCATTCAGAACCAAATATTTTTCATTTTCATAGGTTGTTGTTCTCAGACTCTTGTGGCTGGGAGAACCAATAGAAATTTACTAAAATTTCTTGGTGGCCAGCCGGAATGGTTTAACCTGTTATAGGTCAAATCACTTTGTGGGGCATGTATGATTTTATCAGTATAGTCTGTCTCAGTTGAGAATGGAACAACAAATCTGGTCTAAACCGTTCAACTTTTTCCTTCGCCGCCGCATGTTTCTACTTTTCGATGTTGTAACACTGAAATGAAAAGGTGCTTTACCACTAAAAGTAACAAGACGCCTACTTTTTTTTATATCTTTCTTTTCAAATTTCATTTTAGATCAGATTGTCTAATTTTAAGTCACAAATAATTTAGCATTGTTTGTTACCTTTCTTTATTTTTTATTATTTCAATTTCATTTTCAATAAAAAAAAGTATGCGTCTTGTTACTTTTAGTGGTAAAGCACCTTTTCATTTCAGTGTTATAACATCGCAAAGTGGTTTGACCTATAACAGGTTAAACCATTCCGGCTGGCCACCAAGAAATTTTAATAAATTTTTATTGGTTCTCCCAGCCACAAGAATCTGAGATGGTCGGAGAACAACAACCAATGAAAATGAAAAATATTTGGTTCTGAATGACGTCAATATGAGCAGCTAAATGTACATGTGGACTTATCACTTTTGCGGTGTAAGAGGTGAGATCGAAATTTTATCAATACTCATTGAGACTAATGCCTTATTGGCTGTTGATATTATCAACTCACAGTTGCTCATATTGACGTCATCAGTAAACACTGCGCTTGAAAAAATAAAGTTGAAATTTTTCACGTGATCTCAAATGGTGTAACCTGTTATAGGTCAAACCACTTTGATAACATCGATAGTTTCCACCAATCAGACCAAGGTTTATAAATCACTTTAAACACGTAGCCAGTAAATTTTTCTAAATACACAAAGAAAATGAAAGCTTTGTTTACGTTATACATGCCCCATACAACCTCGCTAGAGCAGTTACACTTTTCGTTACTAGATGTCAGCCACTTTGCGTTCGGGTCTCAATAGCATAATCTTATGTCCAACTTCGTGATATATACTGCAACTAGACCATTAATTTTTCAGAAGCTGATGTATTAACCGTTTGTGGAACGGACGAAGGCGAAGAACAAATAACGAAACAGAAGCATACCATCGATATCTTCGCAACGCAATGCCATCTGTAGGCAATGCATAGATGTATATTCCTTCTACAAAGATAGCGCCTTCGGGTATAGAAGAAAATTGCCGAAAATCAAATGAGAGGTTCTCTGAGTGAATAAGGAAAACAACATTATTTAGGTGAGTTTTTGATCTAAAAACGATAGCTATTACAGCCTACCTGATTTGAGAAGGGAAGATTCTTCTTCAAATAGCTTGAATTTGCTAAATATGAGCTCAACGATAAAAAGTGCACTATATTCTAAATTAACTTTTACAATAGATGCTGGGGGAAGGATAAAGAACCTTCAAATGAGAGTGGGCGTAAACGAAAAATTTTAAGTATGATTTCATGTAATAAAGCGAGCCTAAATAACAAACATATAAAAAAATCAGCTTCTATTGGAAACAGAATGCTTTGAGCTAATTCGTATAATTTTTTTTAGATATTTCAAATTTTTTATTTCATTACAAATTTTTAAAATCATACAAGAGGAAGAGAGACATACATTTTCCATCGTAATGCTTGAAAATTTCGCATTGATTATCATCTGGAAAATTAGTAATGAAATTTTCGAAACTCAAGATTGATATTTCCTCCCCCCCCCCCCTCAAACAAAACATAATGATTAAAGTTGAAAACCCTTTGTAGCAGTATATGACACGTAAATGAAGATGAATATATAAAATGAAAAATATAAAAAAAATTAACAATTTTGTCTAAATCAGAAAAAATTGAAATAAAATAAAAATGAATCCATCACAAAGGAATTATACTCAAAACTCAGTAGTTAAATTCATTTTAAATTTGTGCAGATGAGCTGTATGAAGGAATGCAACGCTAAAAATCAATGAACCATTATGATTGCCGAATGCCCATTATACCTATGCTTACAGGACCTTAACTGTTGAGTATCCAAGAATATTTTTTTCATATTTTTGAGATAACTCAAAACGATAGTTCACTCGCAGTTTGAAGAGGTTAAGAAAATTTCGAAGTTTTCAAATTTTTAATTAGGGTATCGTGTAATAGAATAAATTTGAACATAGGTTAAACATACCTGGATAGCTCACCCCTATACAAAAATTTATCACTTACAATTTTGTTAAAAAGGAGACTCAAATGAGTTAGTTATGGAGCTCGTTCAAAGATAGCGCTTCAATGTACTTTACGTCAATTCGCAACGATTCAATTCAGAGAATAAGTGAGTAGCGAATATATCAATGTCATTCACCTCTCTTCTTGTACAGCCATGTAATCAGATGTAACCTGATAAACGCTATCTATACCAAAAATATGAAACTATGTTTTGAATTTCTCACGAGCAATAAATTTTTACATGGCGGTCGGCTATCTAGATATAATTAATCTATGATTTGAGAAAACATATTTAAACTTCAGATCGTTTATTGAATTTGGAAAGGCTATTAACGGTTTTTTTCCAATATTTTTTCCATAAAATTATTCGAGTTCAATTCGATTAAAATTTTAATCCTTCATTTCATATATAGGATGATATTTATTTTTTACGAACACTAAATAATGAAATAAATACTAAACACAATCTCTATAATGACGCATATAAGTTGCCTAACAAGCAAAAAAAACCTTCACTTCGAAAAACACTTCCAAAGCGCAAAATGCCACATTTACAACTTAGCAAGCATAAATTTGTACACCATTCGAGTCTCCAGTTGCAATCATTTGAAAAAAATACATCGAACTCGTTCAACTCCTCTGAAATAATCTGCCTATACAGTCACACTTGGCATTTCTGCTACATTTCACTTCCAACAAATCAATCCGCAACCCATTGAACTTATAAAGAAAACTGCCAAACCACACAATCAGATTAGGATGGGGGTGAGCTCGACGACGTTTTTGCTCTTCACATTTATAAATAAAGAGGTCGATCGACGATAATTTTTCACTACCTTCAGAATGTCATTTTTAAACAAGGGGGAAATATTTCTCGAATTTGAATGTCTTTCGAGCAGATTTTAAAGAAAGGAAATACGATGGTAGTTGGAATAGCACTTGAATGCTATTTCCATAACTACCGTAAGTTTTTATGCTTTTGATTTTGATGGATATGAGAGGCGACGTGATTTTGTCGAAGATAAAGTGCGCTAATCTAAAACGTGCGTAATACGATTAAAAACTCAATTTAGCGGACACACAGGGTTAATATAATTTGATTAATCTTACCTGGATTTACTTTTACACCTAAAGGAACCTACGACGTTAGTCTTGGATATCCTAGAAAAACAAAGAAGCGGGTTTCTATTAAAATTACATTTACAGATATGAGGATATAGGTGATGCCGAAACGCGATGAGCGAAGAACTTCTACAATTTTATCTAAGTAACGGATTTGTGAAGAAAAAAATACAAACGAATTTTTCGCTAATACGAGAAATATGAAAATGAAGCCATTTTACTCATCGACTATCAGTTACATACGGTCCTCTTTTTTTTAAAATCTTGTGTTATTGCAAGCAAGTGATGAATGTGTTGGACTCAAATCTATCACCTCATTCTTTTTCTCCATGTTTTATGTAAATTTTTCTATTTTAGATATTTTCCAAAATAATTTTAATTATCGGAATTATTTTATACTTATGAATAATGTTTTCTTTTATTGTAGAATAACTATTTTTTTTTTTTATCAATTTGTGTGTCCACTTTTGAGTTTTTATGTTTTTTTTTTTTCAATTCAAAAACTTTTAGAGCCAAAGTAAACTTTTTTTTTCTTTATTATAGAATTTTCGAAGTTTTTTAAATTTATTTTTAAACAAGTTTTATTTTTTAAATGAATTTTTCGTTTTTGATTTTTTTTTTTAATATGATCATGTTTTGATTTCCAAAAATTTAAAAATTTTTGATTTATTTTTCAATAATTAGGCAATTTTTTTAAAGCTGAGTAAAATCTTATTTGGTTCTTTCAAAATAATATTATCAATTTAACTATCTTTGAAAAAATATATAAAAAAATTAATTTTAGTAAAATTTAAATTTATAAGATTAAATAACATAATTTTCTCTTCAAGTGCTCGCATTGGTTGAAGATGACACAAAAAATAAAAGCAACAAGAAAAAAAAAGTTATTAATTAATTTTTTTATTATTATTATTAATTAAAAAAAGAAATGAATATTTTTTTAAATATTTAATTTTTAAATAGATTTCTATTTCTTTTCATTTGGATCAGTAATTATTTATGATTCTTCATGTTTTTGTAAATATTTTTACACTACTTTATATTTTAAATATTTTGAAATTTTCAAACAAATCTTATTTTTTTTTTATTTGAGTAGTGGCCATGTACTACCGCTTAGGCCAGAGGCACGATTTAGATTGGTATTAGATGCTGGTGAAAAGATTTATTTGACGGATATATTGTATGAGGGGACGAAGAGTTATTGGGTTATTGTTTAGAAGTTCTGCTGAAGTGATAAAATGTTTTTTTTTTTTTTTTAAGTAAAATTTTCTATTTCTATTTTTGGAAAGTTTCTTCCATTCATGAAAATTTAACACACTGTTGGAGAGTCTCTTGAATTTGTAAGCGAGTTCTTCCATAATAAACATTTTTGAAATTTTTGTATTTCTTTTTAGAAGAGGGTGAGGGTAAGTTCAACAGATTGCCCTCGGGTTTATGTTTCTGAGGTTTTAAAATTAAAATTTAAAATTCAAGATCATTTTTATAACTTCAATTTGAATTTTTTCCGTTAAAATTTCTCATAATTTTAGTTATATTTCAGAAGAATTGGAAAGGCGGTGCATCACGATATTTTTTATGTTTGTTTGCGATATTACTCGATAACGCATTTGAATAGTGGCAATTGGAAATCACAACGATTTTGATTTAAGTACTTACTTATTTAGTATTACTTTTGGTGATTATGACCAGATACTGAGAATAAACTTATGAACGATTAAAAAACTAAAAATAACCACGTAACTTCATGTGAAGTTGCAGAGACTGACTTTCTGCTATTCGATAGAGACGACGACAAAACCAGTTGACGCAATTCGATATCGATAAACGATCACGAAGTTGTGTTTAAGGATAATCAGGGGTGAAAATGTAGGAAGAGAATAAATCTTATTGGGTAATGGGAAGGATACATGAAACCAATGAAAGTGAGTTTGGAAACACACGTGTCCGGAATTGCGTCAACCGGTACAGTTTTCATAAAATCCTTCACGCTGGTCTGCCCTACCGTCACAGTTTTAATAACATATTTCACTACCAGGGAGGTAGAATCATATTTCTCCCGAGTAGTGAACGAAATTTTTCCTAAATGCGGGAAAAAAACGCTTGTTTGAGACACGAGCGATTAGCGAGCGGGAGGTAAAGTAGCGCTTTTCACCTGCAAGTATGAAAAAGTTATTTTTGCTCCAGGATAAATTCTGGCTCTCCCCTGCCTTCCTTCCTTCTACAAATCATTATCAGAATTCCTGGTATTTTTTTAAATGTTAAAATATTTTTCCATTTCTTATTTTTCCGCCTCAAATTTTCAGATAAGTTATTACAGTTTGGAGTATTCAATTTTTGATAACTTTTCGAAACCATACATACACGAAGCTTATAACTTTAAAAAAAATAATAAAAAAATCTTAGCTTTAGTCATTTTCAATGAAACCGAAAATTAAACATCACTATTACTTATGTTGTCCTAATAAAAAAATAAGTCACGAAAATTTATTCTTCGACGAACCCGCAGACATTACCCATGTTTAAATCCTACACCAGTTACAAACTTTGACAAGTTACCATCACCAATTACCACCTTATTCTCTAAATACTCGACCGAAAAAAATGAACGACGATGACATCTCGTCAGTACAACAATGTCCAAACTCCATTTAAATAACATATCGAGAACGAGGGAGAATATTCGAATAGCAACCGGCACCCAGCCAATTTCCACATACACCTCCGAAGCGAAACAGAAGTTAACACTTGACTCAAAACACCATTATTTTCATCTCGAAAACCTCTCGAGGCCATTCTGAAATAGCGTCAGCGTTAAACTCGCCATTTAATGTGGGTTTTCTCATTTTCATTTAAGCGATTCCGGCACGTTCGAAAATACCAAAACGAATCCGAATCTAAGACGTCAGAAAGTTCAATAAAAGAGAACGCTTTGTTTCTAATTTAAGAAAAAAAAACCAACGTATCTTCATTTTAATAAAAATGTTCTCGCCAACGGCACCCAGAGATACGTGTATGAAAATTAAATGAAACTAAACGTTCATCTTTCATTTTCGAAAATTAAATTTTCTTCGTAATTTACGACGAAAAATTACCCGAAGCGAGAGAGACTATGCAATGGAGATAATTTTTACACTTAAACATCTAAAGAAAATATCGATTCGTTCGCGAAATGCACACAGTGGAGAAAATTTACCACGCATCGTTGAAAGTAAAATCGAACTCTCGGGTGAATTTTCTTCACAAACTTGAAGAAATTACAAACGCCCGAAAAAAACTTGCCACTGACAAAAAAACTTGTTAGGGACTCGACGAGACGAAGTTGCCGAAAATTAAGCGCAATTTTGGCATCCAACGAACTTTCTCCATCTTTTTGTTCGTTCGGCTGACTGAACGAAAATATTTTCTCGTAAATTACAAACATAATCAGCTATCGAACAGGCTCGCCTCGTAATTCGCCTTTGCTTGGTAACACGGATTAATAAACGGTACGAAAATTTAGTTTTTCCAAGCAGTAGCCATTATAACGTTCTGATGAGTACAAATCACTCGCACCCGTATCCCGTTCCATTCATAAGGGTGACGCGAAATCTTTCGGAAGAGGCGAGGCCGCTTCTTCAGATAGACGCCCGTGGCGACATACGTCCGCGGCTCTTCTCCATGGCGGGTGGCGACTCCAACGAAGCAGCTACTGAATCAGCCCGACGTCGAACTATGGCTGATATCGTACGCAATGCCATGGACAGACGAAGAAATTCCCAGCCCAGTATTCAAGTGTGATGGCCTGCTAAGTCTTAAGTTAAAGTAAGGTAT
Source organism: Phenacoccus solenopsis (assembly GCA_009761765.1). Taxonomy (NCBI): domain Eukaryota; kingdom Metazoa; phylum Arthropoda; class Insecta; order Hemiptera; family Pseudococcidae; genus Phenacoccus; species Phenacoccus solenopsis. The sequence goes on along the minus strand of VFXL01000304.1, from coordinate 26,468 downwards.
TCGTGTACCCAGCACAGCCCGTGTAAATACTCCATAATTCAAATACATATTGCGTATTCGTCCATCCAGCCACGTACTCAGGTTTCATTTCGTCATCCAAGGCTCGACAGCATCTCGATTCTAGATGTTTGCGTTTTATATATGAAAATAAAAATTACCACGTATCGAATTGGACACCTTATTACTTACACCTCGGACCAATTCATCTTGTACACTTAAAACCACCTACGATAGAAAAGCGACAGCTGGCAACGTCGCCAAAACAGTCCTACAAAATAACCCATCGAATACCATGCAATTTAGAAGCATTACAGTGACCGAGCATCGAGCCCAAGTAGCAATGATTGATCACGCCACTTTACCTATTACAGAACATAAATTAGATTTCCACCCTTCTCCGCTAATCATCGTTGGTAAAACATACCGATGCAATTACCGCACCAATGAAGCCACCGGCCTCGCTAGTACGTTCAATATGGTAGCTCGATCGATCGCTAAAACCATAATTTACCGGCAAAGATCGCTATGCAAAATGCTAATTCAATTTCCACTCGTTAACGTCACTTTTCTATTCTCGGCGTAATTTTATTATTGAAAATTTCATCGGTCATGTGCTATTTTTGCGCTCGTTTTGTAAATTACGCGTGATTAAACCATCGAGTACAATTCGAGCTTCTACACGATTGTAAGTTTTTGACGGAATTACTATAATGTAATTCGCGTAATTTGTAGTTCGAACGGTACCCCTGGACATTTGAGTAATTGTGTTTCGAGCCGACGTTCTTTCGAGCGTGAATAACGGGTATTAAATTACCGTCGTTTTTTGAAAGCGTCGAAATTCCACCAAGGTCAGCCATCGTTTACTATTTTTGGCATCCAATGAAATTACACCCATATATGATCAATTCGTGTACGTGTGAGGTGCGCTTAGATTCGCGTGCGATATGATATTTGAGATTTGGAATTAGTCAGGCAATCGTATCCGTGAAGTTAGACCTTTATATTAGCATTTTTCGAGAATGCCAAGATTAGGCGTGTATTTGCATATCTGGAGTGTATAAGGAATGAATTCGTAAAAAAAAATGCTTAATATAAAACCAAATTAAATTTCACACAAGCAAAAAAGCAGAAAATAAATCGATACTTCATTTTTAATAAAACAAAGAATATTGTAGCAACGGTTTATTAAAAATAAAAATTGCAAGACGAATAAAATATTATTTTTGAGATAGTTAAGATTCGAAAAAAAAAGGAAATATTGTAGCCATCGACCATATACTGTGGACCAACAGATGGTAATTTTTTGTTAAAATTTGCCCAGAAACTGAAACCCTCAGTCTTATGGGAAAAATTCATAACAAAGATTTTTTCATAAATGTGTAGAAGCTATCTTCACTAATGACAGTAAAAGTTCTATTGCTAGGTGTCGAGGATAATCTTATTGAATATTTGGAACTAAGTATAATGTAAAGAAAATGACAACACTCGATGGCGGAGATAACCGCTTTATTTGAAAAGGTTATATCGAATATAAGAAGGTTACAACAAAATTATACCAGATAAATACGTAACACAAACCACGTGGTGGAGAATGCTGATCCAGCAATAGATTAAGTAAAAGGTGGAAAATGGTTTTGACTACATAGTTCAACAAGTCTAAAGAGAGGGTTGGGACCTCCAAGGATGGTTATTTTCCTATCCTCAAATTTTGATTTTTTTAACGAGAACTTGATAAATATTGTAATGGAGTCCTTGAAGTATTCAATTTCAATCACTCTGAACTTCTCACTAATTGGTCATAGCAAAAAAATGTTAAGAAACCTTTTTATAATACGAGCAACATTAATTACAAAGTTAGAAATAAAAAATTAATTCTACCTTAAATCACATGGGTTCGAACCTGAAACCTGAACACTGACCAGCTGATCACGTAAATGAAAATTTTTCATTTTAAAATAAAGTATTTTGAAAAAACAGAATTTCAAATCCAAAATCCGGATTTACATATTTTTTGCATTTTAAACCCAAAAGTATTTAAATTGTATCCAACTCTGATAGTTATATTCGCTTCTGCGCATAAGCCCACACATTAGATTGGATAACTGCTTATTACTGTATCGTTCATGTTGTAATAATACGTCAATCGTTTGAATCACGCTATACCTACACCAGGTCAGTTATGTGTTTTATTTTTCAATATCAAAATAACGGTGTATTATGATATAGGAGTGTAAATAGAAACGTTTTCTGGGGAGAGAGTAAGGAGGGAAGGGAAGAGGGGAGGGAGGAAGTAATTCAAATGTTGACGCTCTCGTGATTGTTTATATTCATTTCAAATGTTATAAAAACGCTCAAAGAATTGAGTTAATTAATCAACAATTAATAATGAATTTATTTTTAATTGCTATTCATTTTTTACACAGATATCTATACTTTAATAACTTCATTAGTGAGGATTCACACACTAACCCCCCACCATCAACGTATTTATGCCAAGTATAGTATATCGTCGGTGTAGTTGCAAAAGGTCACATGACCATAATTATTTTGCTTGAACCTTCCTATTAATGTGAATGCTAATACCTGAACACAATCATCATTGTTTTGACATGTCCTCAAAATTTGATTTTTTTTTACTTTTTTATCAATAATTCTTGCAATTTTCAAATTTTTTCTATTTTTTTCTAATTTTTGAACATTATTATCAATTTATGAACATTTTCTCATTTTAAGACAGTAGTTCTCATCATTTAGGTGCTTTGGTTTTTCATAGACACTACTTCATTTAGGCGAGGGGTTAAAATTATAATTTTTCGTACTGTAGGTAGTCGAGAGATGTATCAAAACAAGTGGTGTTTTTTTCGTTATTTTTGAGGGAAGAGATTTCTCTTTTTTGACACTTTTGGGACGACTAGTCACAGGGGTCCCCAAAAGGAGGGATAGGGAAATTTGGAGATCCGGTTGTCTTGGGCACTGGGTATGCGCCGGGCCCGCAGGGGGTTGATGCCGGCGCATCAAACATTGATGGATGTAAATAGATGATTTAACCGCGCGAGCTCCCCCACGGAGGGGCGCTACATACATGAAATAATGTAATTTGTATTTTGTATTAATTTATAATGTTAAAACTATTGGATATATATTTTCAATTTTAATGTCAAAACATTATTTGAGTAATCTGAGCATTCATTCTGAAAATTTTTCAGATAGTACTTGACATCACTGATGCACAGGGTGGCTCAAAAGTCGGTTGACAATTTCGAAATTTTTTGAAAATTAACTTTTATTGTTCTTAAGTACAAAATTAAAAAAGGTTTACAAAATTGAAATATGCAAAAAGTTTTCAAGTTATAAGATGCACGAAGGTGCTTTCCGTCTGCTTCAATATAATGAAAACTAACAACTGCGCGCAACTAACGCATGCGCAGTATTGGGAGAGCGTCAACTGACTTTTGGGCCACCCTCTATTTGGATTTAATTTGAAGCTCCTCAGTCCTCAAGCCCAACTCAACTTTTGATTATACGCCTTTCTGCATACATTTCGATGCAAATTCAAGAGGTCATATTCTGGTCATCAACTAACCCAACACACAGAGTTTGACCTCTCTAGGTCAATTTGGTAAGGAGATGTGAAAGATTCAAGAAATTTCATGACTCAAAACTTCCTCAAAAAGCCGTTTTCTGCTCCAACTCCCCCTCCAAATGTATTTAGGAAGCTAAAATTTAGATATGGACTCTGTGACTCATTCTTTTTTATGAATCAAAAACAAAACATATGGCTAGCCTCCCTCAAAATTTTATTCATCCGTCATTTTGAATTTTATCTAAAAAACAAATAAGGAATTTTTTGCACTTTTTAGAAGAATCTCATAAAATTTTGAGCAAATTTTATTCAAATACCACTAGGTACTAGACGTGGAAAAAAATTATATTGCTATTGTTCTCAAGTTGAAAAAACTCAACTGAAGAAAAAAACACCTTTTTCATTTTTACTACAATTTTCAATTTTTCATAATCTTTTTTACAACTGATTTCTGAATATGTTATATGTTCATCCAGCTGACTACCATAATTTTTCTTCAATCGATCGTCATAATACATTTCACATTTAAAAAGCAGCAAGAAAAATCAAAATTCGCCGTCCCTGAAATTTCGCCACTGTAGGCAACTGCCCTCTCTACCCATGCCTAAATCCGCCTCTGATTGCCCTTATAAAAGAGTTGTGGTCACTGGCTCGTCTGGTAGGGTCATAAATTACCTTTAGATAAGAAAAGGGGTAATAAAATCTCTTCCTGATGTATAGTATAGGTTCATGCTCCTAAACCCCTGCTGAGGCAGTGCTATTATACCACATAAAGGGTACCACAAACCACAGTGCAGAGGTCTTATCAGACAACTGCTATAGAATTGGCCGGTTTCGCCAATATAGATAAAATGGAGTCTAAAGTCCTTAACAATAATATACATGCCAAAAAGTTGGACGTTAGCCAGATGATTACAAATGGTCTAAAACGCAAAGATTTGAAGACTCCACCCTCCCTCGACCCTTCCTTCTCAAATCAGGTAGGCTGTAATAGCTATGGTTTTCAAGTTAAAAATCATCTAAAAAATCAAATAATTTAGGATCTGGGAGAGCTCTAGTCCCCTTTAAGGCTGCAAAAAACAATGTAAATGGATCAACATTTTTTCCAAGTGTAGTAATGTTTCAGAACATTTGTAACCATCAAGTTAGGATTTATTTTCCATAGTTTTGATTTCGTGACCGTTAAAATAACAGTTAAAAATAAATCTTCCTCATCAATGGCTAATAGCTGAAGAGGCTCGAACATTATATTCGTAACAATTTGAATTTCAAATTAATCACTCATACGTTGGTTGCGACTTAACGGCTCGCGATATACATATAACATCTATATACTATACTCACCAACTCTGAACTAAATGCAGGAACCCTTTCCTGAAACAATAAAATAATATATTAAAAGCTTATCTCAATTAGCTCCCTTGTTAGACAAAAAATTACCACTACGTTCCCAAAAAGGGTTAACGACTGGTAAAATGTCAGCCTTCTACGTACTTGATATAAGGCTGATGTAAAGCGATAAGACTGGCGTGTATGGTCATCGTAACAGCGGATAAGTAAAAATAATCGAAAATCACAGGTAAATGATAATGCAGGCCTTTTCCGCAGCTAAATTGAAGGTGCAACGTTCTAGCCGACACGCACGATATCGGCGGCGCTTTCGGAGCATTTAATGACTGGTTATTAAACCATAATTCGACTACTAAGCAGAAATTAGCGTGGTCTAAGATATCTTCGATCTGTAAACAAACAGAACATTGCATTAACATGGTCGCGCTGTTTAAACTTCGATAAAAGGCGAAGTTCATTTACACCAGGGGCACCCTCGACGTGAAGTGCAAATTTTCGTTTTCCGACGTAATTACCAGAAAAACAAGCGAGTTTTTCAACCGTCTCCCTGCGGCTGTTAATTCGACGACGAGTCAAGTGTGTAAGTCTTTTGCTTTACAACGCTCGATGAATGCTCGTAAAAAAAAAAACGCACCTTGCGGCGAAAAAATATCGTCGCGTGATAACCTAAACATCGTCGTCTCGAAATAATAAAGATTTCGAAGTCCAAGGTTACGATTAGCCTTTTACTACCGCGCGGTAATTACTTTTCAATTCCTATCGTAGCCAACTGGTAATACAAATTTCGAAAAAAAAGCTCGCGCTCGTAGAGTTAAAATATTTTTCGTGTTTCTACATCGCCTTTTTTTATAGCTTCAACTTGGCCCATAAACCCGCCAATCACCTTTTGCGTAATTTCAACGGCGACGCGAAATTAATTAAAAGCTTTTTTCCTTCGTTCCGCCCAGTAAATAAGTTTCTCATGTAACCGCGTTCGTAACTCTCGAGACTTTTATTTCATTACGATTCTAGTTTAAATATGAAATGCACACGTTGTAATCGCGTTAAATCGTACATGCGCTAGTCTATCGTACTATGATGCGCTATGATGCGAATACAAAACGAATTCGCAAACATTTTATAATTCCTAAGTACATATTTATCATGCACTCGAATCGGTTCAGACAGATAAACGATAGAAAATTCGGTGTCGAAAAGTTTTGCTCGCGATTAATCCTTAATTCGTTTTCGAAGCGGGATTCGAATTCGAGCGAAGTTTCCATCTTTGAAATTTACTATCTCGATCAGAATGCCAACGCTGGATTCGCAAAATTATGAGAAAATTACCTAACGAGAAAAACATCGCTTAAAGAAATAACAAATAGTTAACCCCCTTCCAAAAAAAATTAAATTAATTTTGAAAATAATAATCGAATTTGACAATTTGCTTAGGAATTCAAATCACGATAATTATTTATAATGTAACACGAACAAAAAGGAATAAGCAGCCAGACCATATAACAAAACTGATTTTTAGTTGAGTTTTCAATAAAAAAGATGGCTATTAAAACCTAGCTGATTTGAGAAGGAGATGGGGGGGAAGGGGGAGACTTCAAATCATTGAGTTTCAGACCATTTGTAATCATCTAGCAAATGTCCAACTTTTTCGTATACTTTTTTTTCTTCCCCTCACGTAGCGCCGCGGGGTATTCATGAAATTTTTTCAAAATTTGGTGAGAAACTCTTCTTGAAAATGCGCAGAAGTGCTTTTTTGTTTTTTCGAAAAATTTCAAAATGGCGGATCACTCAAATTTTGAGGGGGGCTGGAGAAGAGGCAAATAGCTCAAATTTTTCGTTTTTGATCTCATATGAAAGAGTGAGTCACGGACACCAACATATTTAAATTTCAGTTTTTTAAGTGTATTTGGAATGGAGTTAGAGCAAAAAACGGCTTTTTGAGGAAGTATTGAGTTATGAAATTTCTTGAATCTTTCATATCTCCTCACCAAATTAACCTACAAAGGTCAAACTTAGTGTGTAAGGATAATTGGCGACCAGAATATGACCTATCGAATTTGGGTCAAAATCGATCCAAAATGGGGGATTATCAAAATTTGAGTAGAGCTTGAAGATTAAGAAATCTCAAATTAGTAAAAATATAATCAATATGAACTCATATGATTACTGGACATATGAAGTACACTATATCCCAATTCATTTTCATACATAATGTTTGAGAAAGGAGAAGGGTATTATCGACCTCAAAATATGGTGAGGGATACACGAGAGGTCGAAAATTTTCCATCATGATGTCATATGATGAAGTGCTGAGACCAAGTCACTAATCTACCCTGATAATGGCTTCCCAAGTGAATGTGGAGGGAAGTTGTAGCAAAAAGCGGCTTTGAGAGGGGAAACTGCTGCAGAAAAGTTCATGAATCTTCCATATTTCGTTACCAAATCGACTTCGAAATGGACAAAGTTCGACTGTAGGGTTAGTTGATGACGAAAATATGACCTCTTCAATTTAGGTGAAAATGGATCCAAAATGGCGCATCATAAAAATTTGAAGATAACTTGTAGAGCCTCAAGTACTTTTAATTTGAAAAATTCGTGTTCATATGATTATTGCGGGGCAAGAAACACTACATTTGTTCCACATTTAACTTCATTAGCGGTTTTGGAAGGATAAGGTTTGGGTTTTCAAACATGGTATTGGATGTGCCCTGTAGTCATGAAGGGGTTAACAATGTTATCTGCAAACCTAAACAAGCCCAATTAAAAACTCAGCTCTAATAATGCTGCATGACTGCTTACTTTTTTTTTCAAATGTGCAGCTTTACACTTAGAAATAATGCTGTTGATAGTTCTCCTTTGTACACACCTTGCAACCACTAAAATGCATTTGACAAACACAGGGTGTTTCACTTCAATCTATGTTCCTTCACACCACGTGTAGGGCTACTCATATGATACTCGTGCATGATGGTTTGCCCATCCTGTATGCTGAAGGAGTTGAGATACAAGAGTTCAACTTTTTCTCACCTTAATAATGATAAACTTGAAACTTTTTATTTTGTAATTCAAATCAGGTAGGAATATGCTGTTTGTGACAAAATGTAATGTATACAATGTAGTTTCACAGACAAAAAATTGGTCTCAGTGGAGGGAGCATGCGGGGAGCTGCAATAAAAAAGGTGTGAAAAGTACGGAAAAAATTTAACATTTTTCAATTTTTTTTTCAAATAAGTTTGAAAAATGTTCTATTGACCCTATGCATAAGAAATTAGTTATAAACCTCCATTCTTTCCTCCATTACATTTTGTGGGTGAATGTGACCTGAGTGTTTCTAAATGCCGTAAAAAAAAGGTTTTCACAAATTTTCCATTTTTTTTTTTTTTTTTAGAATGTGCGATTAACACTGAAATGTAGAATATGGATATGGAATTTAGTCATTGATAAAACTTACTTTTTTATGCTTTTGATAACAATTTTCAAAAATGCCTGTTAGACAATACATTTTTATTTTATTTTTTATAAACCCGTACAGCATTCCACACCTTACAACTCGAGTAAATGTCATCTAGATATCCTTGAACAGTTCCTCTCATTTACAATCATTAACCATTTTTTATTCATTTATTTTACTCATTTTTTTCAAAACTGATGCTTGGTAAAAGTGTTCTCAGTCCCTTTAGCAAATAGGATGGGCAAACCATCATACATGAGTGTCATAAGACTAATCTTATATGTGGTATGAAGGAACTCACATTAAAGTGAAACAACCTGAATATGAAATATATGCCAGCGTTCGTCTAAAGAATCACACAAGTCTACAAGTAATATTAAATGAATGAAACTTCTTCATTACAAAACAATTATTTTAAGGAGGTAATAATTTTATATTATATAAAAAAATATGTTTCCCAAAGCCAAAAAAGCTAGCTTGCCATCTGGCCATTTAACATGCTCATTTAGGTATCATTTTCGCATCTATCTCTTTAAATAAGTGCAGTACACTTGGAAAGATAAGAATGATTCATACAAATTCGGAACTTTATTTCCCTTCTAAAAATCTTTCTGGCTCCAACTCGCCTCTAAAAAAACCTACATTATGAACAATTTTTCCAACCAAACAAATTTAAATCAAAATTACATCTCTAGCACATACTAAATTCATACTCAATCGTTGCTCAAATTACATAATTCACGAACTTCCAGCAAGCACAACTTTCAAAAAAAAGCCACTCAGTATAACCACATATTTGTCTCAAAACTCTGACGCGTTTATAAATTCGATACTTTTTCGCGTTTATTTTTAAAAAACCATCACCTATTCATCTGTAAATACAGGTTGAACCTACGTCATAACGCGTATTATACTTTCATCGGTTTATTTTTTTTACAGCGGACACAAAGTTACGAGTACACAATCGCGTATTGTACACAGTATTTGAAAAGCTTTCAACCTTGGCCCATATACCTCTCGTCTCACTGAGCTTGTCAACTAAAAAAAAAATCTTATAAGAAGCGTCTGCTTTTGGTTACGTTTATTAAACTCATTAGCTATTTGGAGAATTTTTTCATATATTTTGAACACGGTGTAATAAAGAAACTCGTGTTTTTGCGTGCAAATATAAAATGAAAAAAGTTCAATAACCAAGCCCGATTTCGCTTTTTTAGCTCGGTCGCGATTTCGCTTAACCAACATGATGCAACTGAGCGCTTTGTTCGAGGGTTCTTTTCAATATGCGCGACGTTATAGCGGTTTAGGTAATGTTAGACTATAACTTTTTCATTTTCTGTTTTATTAGCTTTGCCTGGGATAAAAATAAGTTTCGTCATTATCGGTAGGTAACGTGTGCTGGCTTGAATAGTAAAACGTTAAGGAAGGTAGGTTTTTTTTTTTTTTTTTGAAAAACAGCCTTTCTAAACCTACGTAAAAGCGTGGAAAAATCTCAATCTTATGCTTTCTGTGGGCCAAAAAATATTCCAGAAAATGAGATTAATCAATTTAAAGAGTAATGCCCTTGGTGAAGTCTCAAGTTGGAATATGTCATGTCATTAAGGGTAAGTATGGTCGTTAAGGGAATAGGAGAGGGATTTGCCCAAAATTTGGCGCCGCAGGAACATTGTTTTTTTTTTCGATACCATGTAAGATACAGAGTGAATTAAGGACGGTCCACAATGGATTCAGTGTCCTGTCATAGATCTAGAGAGTGGGTATCTCAGCATGTTGTTCTTGGCTGTTATTTCCGATTATGTGCCTTATAAGGGCTCCTTTGCCTGTACCTGTCTATGTTAAGGATTGACATACTGAAAAACTGTAGTATATTATGAAATGGCACTTGAGACAAATTTTTCGAAACTAATTTTTTTCTGACATTTTTGACGTTCGACAATGTGTATTTTACATATTTTATGGATGCTACTTGGTATCACGCATCAAAGACCAAAGTTGTTCGTTTTCTTAATGCAAAAAATGAGAGCTTGGAAGTTACCTACACTAGTGGTCAAATAACTCAGAATATAATAAGAGACTCATTTCCGATTACACTGTTACAAAAATAATTTTTGAATAGGTGCTCAATTTTGAATAGTTAAATTTCATTGTTTCAACGAAAGTAAACATGAATTTTCATTTTTATTTAATATTTAAAAAGAGTCCAAGACTCTCTTGAATTTTCTATATCTCCTCAACAAGTCAATCTAGAAAAGTCAAATGTAAATACAATTTTTTACCTACCTGGAAAGAGGGAGATAATGTTTACCAGGTAAGTAATTTTTACTAGGGAGGTAATGTGATTTTTACCTAGTTGGGAGGTGATGTGATTTTTACCTTCCTAGTGAGGTAATGTGAACGTGATTTCTGCCTTCCTGTGGCGAAGGAAGTAATGTTTATCGGGGAGATAATGTGATTTTTACCTTCCTAGAGAGGTAATGTGAATGTAATTTTTGCCTCCCTTGGGAGAGGCACGTAATGCAAGTACAATTTTTTACCTCCAGGGAGAGAGGGAGGTAATATTTAATAACAGGTAGGTAATGTGATTTTTAATTAGTTTGGAGGTGATGTGTTTTACCTTCTTAGATCTTAAAAGGTGGTGGGGATATAGGAAAGGTCGAAAATTATTTATTGTGGTATTATATGATAAAGTGAAACCTAGTCACTAACCTATTCTAATTTCAACTTATCTTGCGAACTTGGACGGGAGTTGAAACAAAAAACGTTTTGTAGAGAGGAAGTTACAGCATGAAATTTCATAAATCTTCCATATCTTCTCACTAAATCGACCTTTGTTGAATGGTCAAACTTCTTACGTGGGTTAGTAGATAACCAGAATAGGACCTTTTAAATTGTAATCAAAATGGATCCAAAATGGTGATTGTAAAAATTTGAGCATAATTTGAGGAGTCTCAAGTATTTGGGTAGAGTACTTATGTATGTTCTAGCGCAGTGAACAATTTCTCACTTTTTCATTCAATTTTCACGACTTTCAACAATCTTACAAATTCCTTAGGTTTTCACATTGAGATTCTCCCCCATTTTCATAAGAAAAAGTCGTAATTTCCTTCTAATTTTTATGAACCCCATTCGCGTAATTTTCAATCTTTTGTATCAGATTTTTATAAATTTTATATATTTTCACGATTTTTCTACCTTCTATATAGATGATGATTTCCATTCATCATACTTCTTTTTTTCATTAGTGCAACCATTATTTTAACATTTCTGATTTATCCTGAAAAATTGAAGTATTCATATTATGTTCTGGCGCAGTTCTACGCAATCAGTATCTAAGTGACCAGTAGTTAGTTTAGGGACACCTCAATTTCAGATAATTCCACAATCGAAAACTAATTTCTCCATGCCGCCAGAAAGCACTTACGAGACCAAATTTTGACTTAAATGAAAGAGAAGTTCACTTCAACAAGTAAGACGCAACTATTTATTAAAACATATTAAAGTGTTTTACAACACATCCATCATCAGCATGGAATACAAAACCGTCGCTATACGGCGTATTACGTGTATTCACACCTACCACACCATAAATGGTATCATGTCCATCACTTATGCTATCGTTTAATAAGTCACAACCAGTACGTAAATGCGAATAAATTTCATACTGTTCAATAAGGTCGAGACTACTTCAAGCTACCTTTTCAAAACTTACGAAGAACGAAAATCGCTCACAGATGGTACACCAGAAAACGAGTTGAAAAACATTGTAATCTCCACAAGCGTGCCTCCAGCATATCGTAAAGTAATCGATGGAAAACCATTACCTTATTACTATCGACGAGCACGTGAGCTCGAAATACAATTATGTCGTCCAGAGTAATCTCTTCGTTGCGATAGATAATTCGAAAAGTTTTACTGATGCCTGCATTGTTTTCCACGCTCGCCGGTACCAAGCCATCTTTACCTGTAACAAAATCACCGCGTTTAACCCATCTTCCGTCTAATACCACTTCCATTATTTAGCGCAATTCTACGCTACGTTGAAAAATTAATCCCCAATTCGCGATTCAATTTTCTACCCAACTATCCGTTTCGATGATGTTTCACGTCTCTCGACCAGTAAGAATGAAAATTTAAACACTTAGTCGTTTTCTTCGATACATATGAGTATTTTACAGGCTCGCCAACGAGCCCGACACCTATTCCGGTGAAATATTCAAACCAACTACCGCCGGCGTTGTGTAAATTCAACTACCTCTTCAAAGTTATTCACGTATACGCCGAATTAATGGGGCTAGATGCTCGTAAGTTTGAATATTTTAAATTTACTTCCACAAGATCCTCCACTGCAATGGTATTTGTATCCGTATGTTTAAGCGTTTAATCGCCGGCGCTTTTGTTTTGTTTACCCGAAATTATTATTAATATTACGGCCGGGCTCGACGTCAGCTGCGAAAAGATCCTAGTTTTGGGTGAATGGGTAATTTATTCTCTTTGCAGTCAGCTCTAAGACCGAGCTTACCATGACAGGTACCCGTAGTCTTATTATTTTGAATTTGAAACGTTTTTTTATTTCACATACGAGCATTTTTTAACCTTATCACCATGATGTTTACGAAGAGTGTAAATTTTTTTCAAACATTAAAATTAAAATCAATAAAATACTGCGTATTACTCTGTTGTTGATTTATTGAAATGATTATGGTATTAATGATTCATCAAAAACGCGAATTTTTCTTTAGTAGAGATTTTAAAGCAGAGCGGGAAATTTTTTTTTTTTTTTTTCGGTAAGTGGAGAGGCTGAGGAGGGAAATAGAAGTTGAATAACACATAGAAAATATGAAAAAAATTTTCAACAATTTTAAAATTCCAAAAAATGTATTTTGAGCAATTTGAAAATTGTTTCCATTCTAAAGTTACAATTTGTACGTAGAATGGGTTTGATTTGAACTTTTTATTGTTTAGAAGACAAGATATGCCTGATTTTCAGAATATGAGAATTTCCAAGTGAGTGTACATGTATAATCACGTTTGATAATATTGATTCACTTTTTTAATAATAGAATGATACTTATACGATCAAATCTAAACTCGAACTGATGAAGAAGGATTAATATATACTATCATTTCCTTCTCACCTAGTTGAAACTGGTTTTCCTACTTCCTTCTTTGTAACAGGTATGCGCAAGGACTTGCTGCTATGTTGGTCCTTTGTTCATTGTATCAAGGGGAAGACAGCCTATTTTATTGGTATGTAAGGTTTTTTCTCTATTCTTGACCTGAATTTCATAACTGAGGTTTATATTCATCTTATGGTGTTGCTACTGTTGCCAAACAGTACATCTATGTTATGTGCCTTTTTTAAACCCTTGTTTCACTTATTACTTTTTGAGTGTTTTCTCGCTTTATTGCTGGTATTAGACTTCCTCACTATAAAGCAATTAAAGCCTCACCTTTCAGCCTTAGCCGGATTTATCATCATTGTATGACAACTCTTTCCTCCTTTATGTTGAAGATATATCTGTAAAGTCAACTTAATTATTACACTCAATTTTCTCATATTTACTATATAGAGAAACTGGTCTGGGCTTGACCGATTCACTTTGTGTCTGTATTAAAACCAACCTTGACAAGCTCTTCTCTATAATACCTTTCGCAGTTCTTACTCACTAAGCTATCCTTATCACGATAATTTCACAATTCGAGCTAATGGCCAAGTGGTTGGCATAATGTTCTTGTCTCCTATTCTCAATTTGTAATTTCGCTCATACCACTTATGGCGTTGTGATAATGTATTTAAATACTATATACATTCCATCTTTTCTAGAAAATCTGGCTATCCTAATGCTTTAGCTAATTAGTAGATACTCCAGTGAGATCCTTAGCAGGTAATGCAGTTACTGACCCATGAGCTAAACAATGATCCGATTCTTACAACTGAACAAACTGTATGAAAATGAACGCGAAAAAAAATCAGACCCGAGGAACCAAATGCTAATAACAGAACGATGCTTATACAATAAAATCTAAACTCGAACTGATGATGAAGGATCAATCTTCTCACCTAGCTGAAACTGGTTTTCCACTTCCTTCCTTATAACATCTATGTGCAATGATTTGTTGCTATCGGTCCTTCGTTCACTATACTACAGGGAAGACAGCCTATTATATTAATTTATAGGGGTTTTTCTCTTTATCCTTGACCTGTATCTTTCAACTGATACCACAAGTTTACATTCACCTTGCGATGTTGTTACTGTTGCTAAACAGTGCATCTATGTTATGCGCCTTTTTTAAACCCTTGTTTCATTCATTACTTAACACACTCGATTGTTTTGTTTGCGAATTAAAAGTTCCACACTTAGGATCTTATCACTTTGCGGTAACTTGCTCCAGAAATATTTCACAGCATGTATTATATTGTCCACATCCTGCGATATTATCATACAACTTTCAGCGCAAATGAATGTTTCTTTTATTTCATCTAAATTACCATTGAAATAACTTTTTCCATAAAGTATCAAATGAAAATTATGATAATCAGTGACAACTGAATTGGAGCAAGTGAATAAAGATAGTAGTTCTTCTAAAATAATTTTATCCAAACAGTAGAAACTTATTATTCTGAACTTCTCGAAGTTCTCAAAGTTTGTTACTATTCTTCATCATATTTTGAGCCGTTATCAGTTCATCGATAGTGCCATCGTGTTTCCAAACTAAATGGTCAGCATGCTGATATATAATTCCCATTCTCGAATAATGAAAAATACTCGTTAATATAGATAACTTGCTCAGGAATACAACGCATTTTGAGGTTCTGGTACATAATACTCCATATTTGAATGAAGAGTGTTTGGCAAAGCTAATTTTCCAATGCATTTCCATCTTTCATTTTCAATTCTATACAATTCTATTCATATTCCTCTTCTAATTCTTCATTACCAGTAGAGAAGTAATCATCGCTATTATAGCGGTCGTACATATAATCCTCATTCGCCAAACGTGATATTATGCATGACCATAAATCTCAAATAACTCTAAAACTGCGATTTCTTGAAGAGAATGAACTTTTATGACTTCCTTTAGGAATATTTCGTTCTCCGCAAAGGGAGTACTTTTATTCCACAACATGACTTTTATTTCTATTCTCAATAATAGAACTTTTAAAAATATCTGAAAGGAAAATTTTATATTTCAATACTTATGTGACGATAGATGTTTGAGAAATGAGAAAATCAAACCAACGTTGGTAAGCCGACTGACTTCGCAACATTTCTTTCATGTGCAGATGTCACCCTGGCCAAGAGATTCTCCAAGAGACAGTTAATAAGCTCGATGAATGGCTTCTGAAAGTAGCGACAGTTTTCAAAAATCAAAACTCATTTCTGCAGAGTCCGCAACTGTACTCACTCTCTTAATATACATAAACAACAGTCACCACTTCCTTGCTACAGCGTGAACAAAATGAATCTCCTTAAATAAACTCTCGCATACCTCCTACGAAGCAAATTGTACCGCCTTAATCAGATCAAAATGCGATTATGGTGCTGCTATTTATGCTTCGGCAAAACCAAATATCCTTGATAAACTGAACTCATTCACCAAACAGCTATCCGTATAGCTATTGGTGCTTATCGCACCTCTCTAGTGCTCAGCATTTTAAGCAAATCTGGACAATCGCCTTTATAAGTAGACAGCTTCTAGCTGCCAATTTATGGGCACATATATTAGCCTCTCCTCTACTTTTCACTCATAGTGCATTAACATCATCAACTATGGATTCTTTCTTCACTCATTATACATCAAATATCTTGAAATCAATGAGATTACCACCAATTCCCACCACATCACACCACAGATACGCTTCCCTGGCACACTTCAATGCGCGAATCCAGAAGAGAGGAGGTCCTCCCTGTGTAGACTGAGAACAGGTCACACTCATCTCACTCATTCTTACCTGCTTTCACGCATCTTACCTCCATTATGTGACCAGTGCACACTTCTACTATCTGTGAGCCATATTCTACAGGATTGCCCCCAATACATCTCTATTACGACACAAATTTAAACTTCCACCGACTCTTCCTAAACTTTTCGTAGATAACTAAGTGACTGTTTCTCTACTTCTTCAATTTATTGGAGAAGCCGGCCTCTTTCCACTTCTTTAACCTCAACCTATCCCGTACCTTTAGCTAAGTTCCTACATATAAATGGCACGTTAACTGAAAAAAAAAATCACCTCCCTTTTACATATATAATTCAAAATGTGAAACATTTATTTGCCCTATGATTTTCGAGAAGAATTCCTCACATGAAGGAAAAATATAATGAGGTGAAAATCTGGCATTTTGTCTCCCTAGTCTCAACGAATTGAAATGAAGTCAATACTGATATTAGGCACGCCGCTTTGAATATAAGTATTATGTATCCAATAGTGGTAGAATCCTTTCAGGCAAAAAGCTGATAGCGATGTTTTTTTTTACATCAGCTAAGAAATAATATGGATGAGAAAGAAAGAGTATTCTTTTTGCAATCATTTCATAAGACACCTCTTCGTCATTTTGCAATTTTTACTAGTACCTACCTACTTTTTGATAATGTATTTAATGCATTTCATTTTCCTACCTATTTTGGCTTGTCTAATGTTTTAATACCTTTTTTTTTTTTTTTTCATTATTTACTCCCATAAAATTGTCTGTTTGCTCGTTTAAGCTGTCGAGCTTTGAAGTTTCAGTTCAAGAATTTCTAAAATCTTCGAGAGCCAATAATTTCCTTCCCATTAAAAGACCTAAGAAATTCGAATTTTCGAGCCTTCCGTTCATTAATGATAACCGATACAAAGCTATACTTACGATCACAGCGACGAATACTGGTTTCTATTTTAGCGGTTAATTTCGGCGATACTTTTAATTCCGTACGAATTCTATAGAACCTGAAAACAGAAATGAAAAACGAACATATTAACCCTAATTGGAATATTTTTGTAAACTTCCAGAGGAAATCTTCTAGCCAACAATTCAGGCCGTTAGAAACACTAAGATACAAAAACACCGTCATTTTTCACACGACATCTCCACTCCCTTACGCAACATCGCCCAACAAATTCGACAGCTTATTTCGTACATTTACCCCTTTCCTCGCCTCTTCACGATCGCTAATTAATTCTCACCAGCGTAAAGGTACCGGCTAAAAGCCGCTTCCAGTGCGAAATAGTAACTAAGACAACCAAAGAAGCCTCGTCACATTTAACCTTGTCATCATATCGTATGCGTGAAGCGTACATGGGCTTTTAATACTCAGTTTTGTCTTACGGTTACCGGGTTATTGATCTTATACACGTCGGCGAATATACCTACGCTTCATCCGAGCGAACATTTAATAATTCAATTTTTCATGCTCCAACAGTACCTACTTCATAGCATAGGTAATGAAAGTTGGTAGTAAATTAAGTCGAGCTTTCGCGGTTGTTCGTGCGCATAATTATTCAATTCGAGCCTATACGGAATTCACCATAAAGTCTCAGTTAAATTAAGTGCGAATTTATTACACGCAACAATGAATGCTGGGAGTTTTTTCCATTCGACAGGTAGAAATTGAAAACTCATAATTAAAGATAAATCTTTTCCTGTTCACGCAATCGAGAGCCGAGAGAATTAATTAATTATTAATGGACCATATGGATGAGACATGAGATGTATTCCAGCACCTCTCACACTAATAGATGATTTTTTGAGTAATGAAAAATTGGCCACATTGATAGCTTATCAGTGTGATAACGTAAATTTGATTTTAACTAAACCGAAAGCATTTGATAATCATAGTTATTACTTTTACTCAGAAAATTAATGATCATTTCATAACATAGGATAAGGAACCCATTCGTACAGCAGTCTTCAAATATACTACTGGAATTCGAAACTCAAGAAAGAATGAAGTTAATATTATTCAAGTGTATTACATGATTTCAGTAAGTAGTCTAGAATACAATTATCACCATTCATTAAAAATAATTATTCTTTATATGTTCCAAATCAACGATTCTTACACATAGCAAACTTGAATGTACAGATGGGAGGGGGGTTGAGGTTCAAACTACCGGAAGTTTTTCCCTCTGTGTATATATACTTCAAGTATACATAATAACATAATGAAATTTTCAAGTGATAAAAATTAAAATTTTTTATTGTTGTGTAATAACGTTTGAACATTTCTTTTTTTTATAAGTTGATTATTTTCTCTTTTTTTAAAGGGAGCATGTATGTAGAAAAAGTGGTGTATAAAAAAAAATTGAAAAAGATTCAAGACCCCTGCATTAAACAAAAAAAATACACAAAAGGTGGATATTCGTCATAATGATCAAAAATGGCCTGAAAAATGAAGATATGAAATCTGCCTTTCCCGCCGACCTATTCTTTCTAAATCAGGAAGGCTGTAATAGCTATCGTTTTTAATTAAAAACTTAGCTAAAAAAAACTGTGACTATAATTTCATTATTCTTTAGGTGACAAAATATGATTATTGAGCTCGAATAATTTTCAATAGCAAAAAATTCATTTTTTTGAAAGTTTCAAATTTTTGAAAACTTTTCTTCATTTTATGACATCTTTATAATTTCATTTAGCAACTACTGCGGCTCAACTTTTTCCACTTTCAAAAAAAAAAAAAAAATGAATACCTATACTCGGAGATTTTTTTGTGGAAGCACTCAATACAGTGGCAAGAGTGGGGAGGTGTTACAAAAAATTATGGACTTACAACTTTCGAGAAATAGCATGCCCGCAAAAAAAAGTGACAAAAAAGGCCAGTCAATATTTATACTCAATCACTCCATTTCTCACGAGTATAAATTATTCAGACGGTTTAGCTGTGAGATTCGAAAATTCATTTCAGAAAATATATATATATTTTTTTTTTATTTCGAAAAACATAAAATTATTTAATTAAATTTCTATCTTTAAATTTTTTGAAACAAGCGAAACGTTATTAGAAATGGAAGGGCAGCTTGGTTGTCATTAAGGATATCGAATATGATGGGGACACTGGAGCAAGATGGGCAAGACAATGAAGGTAGTCTGGTAATTTAGGTAGGGGAGGAGCCAGACGAGCGCTTCTCTATTAAACCCATAAGATGTATGGTCAAAATGAAACCATGTTATGATGACATTTTCTCTTCAGGAAGTTAGAGGTAGGAACCATGGAGAAACTACTCCAGTGTTACTGTCAAAATGGAGATATTACCTTTTGACAATTTTGAGGTTGGTTTTGATATCTCTTGATGGAGAAAGAATATTTCTGAACAACCAAAATGTGACGTCATTGCTGAAATTTCGAGGGAGCAGTAATCCAATTTGGTATCTACATCTATCTGATTCGTTACCTACAATAAATACCTATACAATGTGGGAAAGACCTTTCGATCCACACTATACAACATAGTCATGCAGTTATAGTTCAAATAAAGGAAATATTGAAAATACCCACAGATTATCGTTGGTTTCACTATTTTTCTGAAGGAGAATAGGGAGGGAAGAGTGGTATTCGCTTAGGAAAAGCTGATCTTTCTGTGGATTAGATAAACGAGCATTTGCGTGGCTCCTTTTCACAGTTAATTTATAGTATTGACATTCAAAATATTTTTCATCGCACAAATTTTTGCTGAGATTAAATATATTTTTATAAATATTCAAATTTCTTATGTAAAATGTTTAAATAACGCTTTTATTGAAGGTTTTCACCATGATTCCGAAGACATTCTTTATCCAACATTTAACAACGATTCTACTTCATGCAACCTCACTTTACCTCCATTGCTTAGCATCAAAACCGAAGACGAACGAACTATTGCGATCAACTGCTTCACCAATAAGCAACACGACAATGATTACTCCATCGACTACAAAGACAGCTTCTACAATATGATCACCAAACACGAAGCCTTCATCGACAAATCTTTATTCATCCAAGATATCCTAACAAGCGCCCACAATGTACTCTTCACCACCTGTCCACCTGGTTTCGGCAAAACTGTAAATCTAAATATGCTGAAAAATTTTCTCAAAATGGAAGTATACGATAATGGTACTGCAATGCCATTAAATTCAACAATACATTATCAATTATTTAAACAAGGTCAATTACCAACCAAAGACAAAATTCTTCATTTAAATCAAAAACTTCTGATTTCAAACAACGATTATCTGATCGAAAACACTTTAGGACGATATCCCGTAGTTCACATAAATTTCGAAGGATTTCAAGCTAAATCTCGTGAAAATTATTTCACTAATTTTAAAAATGTTATTGCCAAATCCTTCCTCGAACATAAATACATGTTGAATGCCTTACAACAACAAATTAACGATAATCCCGACGCCCTCTTAGAAGCCGATTTGGAAAAATTCAAAAAATACTTGAACGCTGATATACTAGATAAAGAACTAGACGACAGTATACGATTTCTCTGCGGTATCTTACATATACATTTCAAAAGCCATATCGTTATCTTGGTGGACGAAATGGAGCTTCCAATTAGAAAATTGATATTTTCGTCGAACACGTCTTCATTCAAAGACGATGCTATTCGATTACATGGCAACATATTACGAGGGGCTTTGAAGAGCAATCCATTTCTTCACAAAGGATTATTAAGTGGGGTATTACCGATGACATTCAGAGATGGATTTTTCTTGCTCGATGACTTCGTTCGGTATGAATTTCCGGATAACGATTATGTAGACAAGTACTACGGATTTTCCGAAACCGAATTAGAATTTTTATTCGACCACTATGAAATCGAGAAGAAACAGAGGTACGAAGCAAAATTATATTACATGGGATATGAGCACAAAAACCATCCACATAAGAAATACTTCTCTCCATTATGTATCATGAAGTTTCTACACGAGAAACAACTTAGACCTTATTTCATAGAACCAACATCCTTGAGGGTATTTAAAAAGTTCAAAAAAACTGGAATTTTCGTCGAGCTATTCGCCAATCTCATGGTTCGTAAATCTCACAAAGAATACTTGTTTTTATTACCTCCTCAAGATCCCACAAAACTATTCCAAATAGTCAACGATTACGAAAACCTCAATGCCACCGTGACTCCTCGGAGTACCCACAAAACAGTGGTCACTGACTTCCTCGAAGCCATGATCAGATATATGTTGGCCCACGGTTACATCGCTTGGTGCCGTCACAAGGGGAACACAGCCCTACGTATACCAAATGAAGACGTATATTCTATCGTGAAAAACGAACTTTACCATTACTTCGAGTCAATCACCATCAACGACGGAGACGCCTGGAGAGCACGAATAGGCGCCCAGAATGCTTGGAATGAATTCCTAGCATCCTCCGACGTCAGCCTACCGACGATAAAAAATTTACAAATAATTTTAAAGCAATTTTTCAACACACAACCCGAACCAGTAACATCCCTCTCGGTACTTTTCTTCCCCGATATCATTACGTACAGAGATACCAACTACTTAGAGCTAGCCATTACTACGCTGATGAAACCAAACGGTACGACGTTCCTTAGCACCGATATCTTCGACAATTTCAAATACCCGGGTTTAACAACAGAGAAAAAATTCGCCCCTGATATCATTTTATTACACGATAAATCTAACCTAACTCGTACCAGCGCTATTATCGAATTCAAATCCAAAGGTGAACTCGTAAAGGCTCTAGAACAAGCCGAATGGTACGAAGTCGCGTATAAATTTCGTCCAGAATTCTCCACCGTTACGCAGCTCAAGTACGTCGCGTGCTGGGTGACAGATAACAGAGAAGTTAATTTAGCCTCTGCGGTAATACCTACTAATTGGCATAAAAATAATCCGTTTTTCAACGTTTCACGTAAATGCGATGTATAACATAGATGAGGAAAATATTACCTAAATATTTATTTATCTTGTTTGAAAATCAAATAATTATCAGCCTATCAATAGAGAAAATCTAATCTTCATCATCTAATCGTTGAAACAGCAACCATTAATCATACCTGAATATTAATATCTAACAGTGTTTAAGAAAAGCTTGTACTTCTAAGTGGGATTTCGATTCGTCATAATTTTACGACTGATGGATAAAATTTGAAGCATTCAACCAATTTGAGTAAGTATGATTTCCATATATTTACCTGAACATAAATAATCTTACGACAAAATGTACCGTCAGAATTGACAGTTTACACAATCCATAATTCATTCAGCCGAAAGATGCCTTCGATACAGCACAACTGATTAAGTTTAATTCACCAGTCTGCTGCCAAAGTCAAGTTGGGTTGTGTTACCAAAAGGAGCTGAACAGGTTACTCAGTTAATCTAATCAATGTAGCAGGACGAATCCCCACAACAAACCATTCCATTAAACTGAAATGAGTTTAGTAACAAGACTTTTTAGACTCAATGAAGAATAGAAACAAAGGGAGCACGCGATGCTGGAGATCCCAACTTTTTAAAAAGATATTCGTACACATTTGCTATAACTTTATCAGCCACGTGCCTCTGGCCTGAGCTGCAGCGCACGGCAAGTATAAAAAAAAATTATATTCTTAAACCTCCACCCCCTTCCCCTCCAAAAAAAAATCAAAATCAAAAAATGAATGAAAAAAATGAAGAACAAAATAAATAAACAGCGAAAAAGGAAAATTTTTGGAAATAAAAAAGGCTCAAATATATAAAAACATTTCAAAATTTAAGAAACGGACAAAAATCGAAAATGCCCAAAAATGAGCAACTTCTAGAATGAAAAATGCCTAAAAATAAATAACTGAAAAGATGGAAAATTCCAAAAATGAAAACGCGTTAAAATAAAACAATATCTAAAAATGATAAAAAGATACTGCATGAAAAATAAATTTTCAAGTCAAATACATAATGAAAAATTCGGTAAAATGCAAAATTGTTTGAAGAATATAAAATGTCAGAAAATTGAAAAATACCCAAAACATATAAAAATTTTATTTATTAAAAAATATTAATAAAAAATTTTATTTCTCTTAAATAAGTCTAAAAATGAAAAAATGTTTAAAACTTGAAAAATACTTCAAAAAACAAAAAATTAATTAAAATAAAAATGTTCCAAAAACCAAAAAATTTAAAAATGAAAAACAAAAATAATAAGTCAAAATAGAGGAATTTAATGAATGGAAAATATCTAAAAATGAACATTTCAAAAACAAAAAAGTTTTATAAAGAAACAAACGAGATTTATTATGAATAAAAAAGTTTATCAACATAGAAAAAAAATTTGTAGTCTAACGGTATAAGTCTGAAAATGGAAACATGTCAAAAAATGCAAATGTCTTAAAAGTAAAAACTTCTAAAAAAACTAAAAAAAATTTAAAAAAAAAGAGAGAAAGAAGTACTAAAAAAGAGAGAAGTACGAAAATGAAAAAATGTTCAAAAGTAAAAAAAAGAAATGTAAGGAATGCAAAGAATAAAAATAGAAGATGTGCAACAATGAATCATCATTGAAAACGAACAAAGCCTGATAAACAAAAAATATTCAAAATTAAAAAGTTCTAAAAAAGGAGTGTGAAAAAATGCCCAAAATGAAAAACATTTAAATATAGAAGAAGACAGAAGCGAAAAGGAGACTAGCAATGTATAAAAAATTTAAAAAATGAAGAATTTAAAAAAAAATGAGTAAAGTCCAAGAATAGAAAATGTCAAAAACTAAAAAAAAAATGTCTGAAAATTACAATATGTATGTACATAGTATCTGTATAGTTAATAAGTACCAAAAAAAAAAAATTCAAAAAATTCAAAAATTATAATGTCCAAAAATGCAAAAAATCAAAAAATAATAGAGAAAGTTGAAAAATAGGAAATGCTTCTGACCTATGTTATGGAGTGAAGTAGAGCAAGAAAATGTCAAAAACACCAAGAATATCTAAAAATAAACATCTTAAAAATAGCAAAATACTACTTAATCGACAAACTTACAAAAAAAAAAAAAAAAAATGGAAAAATCCAAAAATTCAAGTTTCAAAAATAATTTTGAAAAATGCCCCAAAAAATTTTAAAATGAAAAAAAATGAAAATTTAAAAAATGTTGATTTTCATTAAACACGATTTTTTTTATTTTTAATTTAACGTACCATGTACTGCCGTTTAGGCCAGAAACACGCTGAATGATAGGGGTCTAGCTAGATTCGGTGGAACAATCTGGACTGGCTAAGGAAGGTCATGAGTAGGGGAAGACAGGATGGTTGTTTTTGAATCTCAGAGAGAGATACAGAGTCACCAATTGCAATCCGGAAGGAGGTATAATTGGAGCAATTAAGAAGTAGATGAATGACTGTTAGGGGAATTTGGCATGTTGTGCATACAGGAAGCGATTGCCTCTTGAGGAAGTAACTGTAGGTTAACAAGGTGTGGTCTATTTCTTAGGATCGTGGTTTCAAAAAAACCATAAAAAACATCTCGTCTAATAGGCATCAAAACAATTTACTCTGAGCCCATGAATATTACTTAGTAACATGAAAATAATACGCCAACTCTTTCCTTTGCTTTAAGGTGTTTGGTAATGATTTTTAAATTTCCAACCTTCACTATGGTAACCGTTCTACTTCATACCACTTCACCACATCACCAACACCATCATCATCACCAACAATTCAAAATCGAGGACACAGATATCACCACGATCAATGGATTAGTCGATGACAAACAAGCCTCAAACGATTCATCTGAACACCAATATGCTAACGACAGTTTCTATGGCATGATAACAAATAACGAAGTCTTCATCGACAAATCCTTACTTATCAAGGATATAATAAGAGACAAGTCTAAAGTATCCTTCATCACCTGCCCATCCGGACTTGGAAAAACCATTAACCTGGACATGCTCAAATGTTTTCTGAAGATGGAAGTAAACAACAACGGTAACAAAATATCACCCAATTCACAATTCATTATCATTTCTTCAAAAATGGTAAATTTCCAGTAAAGGGCAAGATGCTGCGATTAAACAAAACGCTTCTCATTTCAAGGTACAACAAAATAATAGAAACCACTCTAGGACAATATCCTCTAGTATTCATCAACTTTAACAGATTTAAGGCTAAATCTCGTAAAAACTATTTCATAAGTTTGAAAAAAACAATTGCCAACTCGTTTCGGGAACACAGATATATACTGAAGGCTTGGCAAAACAGAACGGATAAGGAAATGTATTTGAAGAAATTCAACAAATACTTATACCAACAGTCATCAATAAGAGAGCTGCAAGATAGTATTTTCTTCCTTTGTAGAATTTTACACGATCATTTCAAGCAGCGTGTTATCGTTCTCATAGACCAAACGGATCTTCCTATCAACGAATTGGTATTTTTACCTAATACAGCTACATTTAAAGATGAAGCCATTGAAATATATGTAAAGATCCTGTACAAGGCTTTGAAAAACAATCCATTTCTACGCAGAGCATTAATGACTGGTAAATCGCCGATTGCTTTTGGTAAAGAATTTGACAACATTGAGTATTACGAGTTCATGAATAATGATTATTTAGATAAATACTTCGGTTTCTCTAAACCGAAGTCGAATTACTCTTTCACCATTACGGGATCGAAAGAGACTTAAGACACGAGGCCTATCAGTATTATAATGGCTACGAACACAAAAGCCATCCAACTCAGAAGATTTTCTCTTCCCTATCTATAACGAAATTTATACAAGAAGGTCAATGCAAACCATACTCGATGCAGCCGATTTCTTCTCACATACTGGAAAAGTTTAAGAAAACAGCTATATTCGTCCACATGTTCGTTAACTTGATGGTTCGTAAGCCTCATTACATCGGTACATTACTCGGATTATCACCTAGTCCAGTCCAGCTATACGAAACTGTGTGGAATTTCGAAAATCCCAATCCACCACATAGGTATGAATTCGCTGAAGAAGTAATTGCTTTTTATGGCATTATGAACCAGTACATGATGGACAACGGATATATCTCTTGGTGTCGATATGGAAGCACTCGTGGTGTCACTGTTAAGATACCCAATGACGAAGTGCACACAGCCATAAAACAAGACTTATACAGTTATTTTAAAAAAATCACTAAACACGA